>WSXT02014562.1:0-14434 GCA_011762715.2 Neuroterus valhalla
CCCCCCCCCTCAAACGCCTTACGTAATTTGTACACGTCCCACCCGACCGCTTTTCCAAGTTCAAGACAGACCTTGAAAACGAAAAAATACTTAAAGAAACATAATCAGCTCGCGTACCCCGACTGGTTCATGTTTTCTATTATTAATTAGAGGTATTATAATAAAAATTGAAAATAAAATGAGGAAATTCGAAAAAGACGTGTTTCTGCAGTATTACCGAATTAATTTACAATGTGAAGAAATGAAGACAACAAACAAAATGCGGTAAAGTAATTCAAATAAGTTTTTAAATTCTAATTAAAATATTTAAATTTGGTTATTATAAGAAAAATTCAATTATCAAGTTGGTATTGTTATCTTTTGTATCTGTTCATGTTTAAATTTACCGTGCTTTTCTCGAATGTCTCCAATCGAATCAATCAACTGTCTTTCAGGAAAGGCATTTCGAGAAAGAGGATACATAGCAAAGCCACGTGGAGCGATTCGGAAGATTTGCGTTAATGTACCTTAGTTAATAATGAAAGTTGTTTCCTTGAGGATAACCAGATTATCGAAAATAAGTTTCAAAGAAATACCGTGCGGACGAAGTGTTAAAAATAAATGTGAAGTGTTCGTGAACGGATTACAATCTCTCTTTTAGTCCTTGAAATTTACTTAAGATTTAAATTAAAACAACTTAAACGGATTTTTGTCTTGATTCTTTTCGTTAATGAGGCTTAAGTGTCATAAAAACGACGTTTTATCATGTCGTATTGTTTTATCATGAAAAGAGTTGAGTAGATTTATATCGACAACATAAGTGTATTGAAAAAAAATACAGCTGCTTTAGCATTTTCAGAACCGTAACCTCACTTTCCATCTTTTAATATATAATATGGATGGGAGAATAAAATTAGAGAGGGATCTGCTAGGGGCCAGAGCGGGTCATCCTTATAGACGTGCCACTATGGTCCCGATCGGGTTGAGCGTTTCATTTCGGATCTGGCGCTAGCAAGATTGCCCGACTGGGGCCACATTGTGCCATATGTGGGCCCGGCCGGCTTCACACTAAAATTTCTGTATGAATAAATAAATTAATTAAATAATAATCCAAAAAATCAATTTTATATTATATTAAATTTAATGAATTGGTTGTATAATGTGGTATATTCTTGATGTAAAGTGGAATGATTTTAATCGAAAAGTACCTCGGATTGCAATTATAATGATCACGTAGATAATGATTGAGGTTTATCAATGGATTGAATTTTGTTATACGACATTCATGATAGATTATCATCATTTATTTCGTCGAAAATTAATCTCGGGTCTTTTTGCCCGGTGTTTTATCATCAGCCACGGATTGAGTCAAGTGCCTGATGAAGTCAAGATGTTAACAATCAAAAAATTTAAAAACAAAGATCGAAATTTTTTGCGCGGATATTTTCGCAGGCACAATATCAAATGATTGGTGTAATATGAAGTTCATCTCATAATGATGTTGTCACTACACAGCAGCAGAGTTTGTTGAAGGCAACTTTGGTCACTTCTGGATGCTTTTTTGGAGCTATTATGAATATTATTATTAATATTATTATTATTATTATTATTAGCAGAAAGTATTGAGTTGAAAATGTTTTTCTCTATCCAGTCACTCAAAATATTTCACTGTTAGATAGGCATACAATTTCCAATTAGAAATAGATTTTAAAAAAATTTGAACAAATATAGAAAAATGTAATTATGAAAACAAATATTCCATGACAAAGAAAGGAAAAACCTAACATGATATAAAGCAAACGAACAAACTTGAAGCGTTGAATACATATAAGTGGATATCATTACAGAAATGCGACCTCTGAAAGTGGATACTCTGTTTGCAGGATCTCAAAAGAGGGTACTGTGTATGTAAATTGACCTCATATCTTGCGAAAACAATTGTGTCCACAAACACAAGATTGGGTGTATATATATGCGTGTGAATGTTATACTTTCCTACTCACATTTATTTCAAAGCCTTTTATCTGTCGGAAAATGTAAACTTAATAATTTATCGTACTATTTTCATGTGAAATATTAATTTCATCTCTTATTTATTCAAATACTGAATACACCATTCCATCAAGAGAAATTATATTTCACGCGTTAATTTCAGTATGAAGAGAGGAAATGAAGCTCAGAATTTTGTCCGTCTTATATTCATTGCCAAAAAAATTTGATTTTTATTTTTGATTTGAATTGTTTGTTTGCATAATTAAAATAATCATTTCATGAAGTATATTTACCATGGATTTCAGATGCGCATTCCTGTATGCATGCATGTATGTATGTATGTATGTATGTATGTATGTATGTATGTATGTATGTATGTATGTATGTATGTATGTATGTATGAATGAATGTATGTATGTATGTATGTATGTATGTATGGCTGGTAGCACGATAACTTTCGAAAAAACCAATCTATTTGATTGGCTTTTGGTACACTCCTTCAGTGTCAGTTATGGCCCTTCAAGATGATCTTTAGAAATTTTCGAGTTTCCTAAAAAAATCGAAAATTCAACTTTTGGTTACACAAAAAATAATGAAAAATAGAAAGTTTCATTTTTTGGTCAAACTATGCAAGCTACGGGAAAATATGAATGAACAAAAATTGTGCACCGGAAAAAGATCTACAAATTTGGTAACATTGACTTCTTTATAGGACAAGTAGTTTTTGCTCCATGCATAAAAACCCTTATTAGGAATAAAAAAATTGATTTTTTGGACAATGGACACAAGCTTAAGAAAAAATGAATTAGACACAAGTTCTTCACCAGGAAAATATATTTTAATGTATTATAAATCTTCTTTTAACGAGATATCTAGTTTTTATTTCAAGCAGGGAAAATAACTATGTAATTAAAATAATAAAATTTTTGTAAAAATGATGAAGGCTAAGGCAGAATCTACGAATGCGTGATCATTTTTCCTATTAGACGCGTAGTTTTGATATCAATCTTAGAAAATAAAGAAAGCACTCAAAAATAAAATTTCTAGAAAAAGTACACAACATATAAAAAAAATGGAGCAACAAAACTCCTCTACCGTTTCGGACCAATTTTGATCGAGTGCGCAGCATGAGACACGAGCCGAGAATATATTCGTTAAAGCTGTGGAAGCCTTAACAAAAGAGAATTCACAATAATCAAATTAAAGTAGTCGACATTTTGTTCTTGATTCTCAAATGCTCTGTATAAATAAATGTAGGGTAGTTTAAAGGCCGAGCGCGGAGCGCGAGGTGAGTTCATCATCGAGCGCGATGCGCGCCATAAGAATGTGTCTGCGCAGCGGGCATATTTTTTCAATTTCAAAACTTTCACCTTGATAATAATGGTTTTAGTTCAAACAGAATTCCATCTATGGGAATGAAATTATGAAATTTTGAAATTGATTCTTTCCCCTCCCCTCCATTCCGGAAAGCTCTGTATATGTCGTCATCATCAGGTATTCCAGTTCTTCATTTCCAACCCATAGGCAATTGTGTAATTTTGCTGAAGGCAAGGGACGTCTGGCCCAGTGTTTTTCAGGTTCGATTTCGAATTGGCCTAAGGACTTCAAGGGGGTAAGAGATGGGGAGGAATTGAAACAGGAGAAAAAGGGAGAGGAAAATGAAAAGCGTATCGTGAAGTGGCTGAATGCGTGCAACCGTCAGGATGTCGGGCTCATTCAGTCGAATGCAGAAGAGGGCCATGTGTTGGTTCGAGCCCGCGAGAGAAATGTTTTGCAGTATCGAGCGCCCCACCGGCTCCACCATGCTGATGCCGGTGCTGCTGGTTTTTTGTGGCAGTTCACGACCGTTCTGGCGGATTTTCACAGGAATTCACCTCCCCACTTTTCCCCACCTCCGCCGCTCGTTTCCCATCATCTTCCTTTTTCCATTTTTTTTTCCTCTTCATCCGGTCCCTTCTTCTCTATTTTTTCTCTGTCTTTCTCTTTTCCACCTTCCTTCCTGCTTTCTTTTACTCTCTCCTCTTTAGGTTTTTTTCGCTTTTCCACTTTTTTTCTCTTATCCCAGCCCTTGATTTTACCCTTGAAAGCCTACCCTAAATCTTTTCAAGGTTTTTTTTTTAACTTCCGTCTCCCCTCATTTCCCATTTCGTTGCTGGCAGTGCTGGCCTCCAGATAAGTATAGTCTAGGCCGCTGCTTTAGAACATTTTATTTTTAACGTTTGCATTCCCATCTGATCGTCGGAGCTATAGCCTCCAAAACCAAGGAATGTTTTCAATACCCGACGGGTAACTCCTACATTATGAAAACACTGCCCTCTTCAACCTCCGGAAGGATATAACTGCTCGAAATTTGTTATTCTGGATTACTAGGGAAAACAAGTTTTCTGGAAAGGAATTTGAGTTGAAATAGAAAGGGGGAGTTTGATTTATTGGAAAATTTTTGATTCAAGTATAAAAGATAAAATGAAAGGGGAAAGTAGTATAGGAAGTGATAAATGAAATCCTGTATAGGCAAATATTTTAAAGATTACCTCTCTACTGAGATTCGAGTGGATAGAGGAATTGGCTGTTGAACAGATTTATCCTATATTAAAGTTTTTTTACATTAAATTATAGAAAATCGGATCTGAAATGAAAGTCGACATTGAGAACTTTTAAATAATAAAAATGAGGATTATAGTCTAATATATTTAGTCAGATTCCTATATGTATTATTGCTATTCATCGGGTAAGAAAATTTTTTTTGCCATCTTTAGGGTACCATATAGGAAGCTTAAAGCCAAGTTTTCGACTATCCCTTTGCAGGTTGTCCGACATCTTGAATTAAGGGGTGATTTCTCGTATCGTGTATAACAGTCGTATTCTTAATTTAAACAGAAAACAGTTGATACCATTTTTCATGAAAAATGAGTTCTATAAATTAGGATATCGACGGCCGCTAACAATAAGGTTCTGTCTCAGCGATCAAAGCAACAAGGTTCTATCTTTATCAAAATTAAAAAGGTACTATCTCGTCAGTCGATTCAAAAAGGTTCTATCTCGGCGCCCGATGCAAAAAGGTTCTATCTCAGCGTTCCGTGCAACAAGGTTCTATTATTCTATTATTCCGATGGCTCAGATAGAACTTTGTTGCACGGCACGCTGAGATGGAACCTTTTTGCATCGGGCACCGAGGTAGGACCTTTTTGCATTGGCCACCGAGATAGAACCTTTTTCAATTGGTCGACAAGATGGTACCTTTTTGAATTTTGATAAAGATAGAACCTTGTTGTTAGCGGCCGTCGACATTTGATGTTCTCTCGTATTTTGCTTATTTGTTGCTTGAAAATTGATTATAAAAATAAAAAGAGGGTTGAATTTTTTCCCGATCGAATATCTTTTTTGATTTTGATGCTATCGCAAAAATTTTGCAAAAAGCTTCAAGTCTTCCCGATATAATCACTGTGAAAGGAAAAGGCATAAAAACACTTTACTTCTCAAATCGACAAATTTAGAAAATAACAAAGAAAATGAATGCTGTTTGAAGGACAAAACAGGTAATGTGGGCTATTATTAACAATTTTTCTATGTCCAGTGCGTGAAACTTTATTTCCATGCATTAATGGAAAATAATATGCAACGATCGGTAAAAACCTTTTGATAATTCTCATCAAAAATATTTCATTGCGAAAATATCAACACTATCGCTTCCGGAACTGAAAATGATTAATTCTGAGGATTTCAAAAGTACAGATGTTTTACATTTTTATTGAACTAAAGAAATTCAAACTTTCAAAAATTCTTTAGCTTTTCGATTGCATCATGTCGATTTCTAGATTTTTTTCGCGTGTTAATTTCTGAAAGTATCTCTATCGACGTCGTTGGGACACATATTCTTTCTTTTTCCTTGAATATAAGTTTTCTTGTCGTAAGTAATTTTTAGAATAGCGACAAAAAAGTCGATTTTCCTTCATTGCAAGATGTTATTGTTCTTTATAATTGAATAACTCGGCTAAAAATGGTCCAATTGTTTGAATTTTCCTTTTATTTTGTAGGTTAAGTTTCAATCTTTCAGTAACAAATTTTCACTGCTTTCTTTGAAAAAAAAACTACTTGCAATGGTAATTTCTCAAGAAAAATGAAAGAATGTTGCACCTAAAAATTTCAACGTTGCATCAGTATTTTGTCCTTCATTTTTTCAAAATAAGAAGATAGGTGAATAAGCAACATTTTGTATTGTAATTTTATTGCAGATTGCATATTCATGAATTAAAGATTGTAAGGTTCGTCACATGAATCTCACAATTTCAGTAAATAAGTTTTATTATCGAATTTCTGTGGAAATTTTCTCATTCTTCATTTTTGAAAATTTTTCATTTATTCTTCCAACAAACAAGAAAAATCATATCAATAATCGCATAAAATTAAATTGAACAATAGTAAATATTGTAGAGCCAATAAAAAATACTCAAATAATAATCAAATGTAAATTTGAAAACAAGAAAAATTCAAAATAAAAATAACAAAAACACAAAAAAATAGAAAAATATCCTATATAAAAAAATTTCAACCCTCTTTTTATTTTTATAATTAATTGTTAAGCAATAAGTAAGGAAAATACGAAAAAACATTCATTATTCTAATTTGTGAAACTCATATTTCTCATGAAAAATGGTATGAACTGTTTTCTCGATTAAATCGAAAACTTGGATTTAAGCTTCCTATATGGTGATAGGGAAGGTCCGTCAAGCTAGCACCTCCACAATGGAAATTTACATTTTTTAATCCACCATAATTTACGGCTTTCTCACGTCTATTTTTAGGTGCAAATTCAAAATTTACGGCTCTACCAGTTCTTTCAAAAAATGAATTTTTAGGCACGGGGTGCTCACTGGACGTCAATCTAGCACCTCCAACACATACAAAATGTTTTAAAAAGGAAAACAACTACGCCATATTTTACGGCTTTTTTATGGCTTCTAAATGTAGGTACTAAATTTCAATTTTTCCAAAAACAACCCTTCATGGTCAGAACCAACCCTCATATATGAAACCTGCTTTTTTCAAGAAAAAATCTTGGCCATATTTTACGGCGATTTGACGGCTCTCTAATGTACTAAATTTCAATTTTCCAAAAACAACATTTCATGGCCAATATGGCCAAGATTATTTGTTGAAAAAAGCAGGTTTTATATATGAGGGTTGGTTCTGACCATGAAGGGTTGTTTTTGGAGAATTGAAATTCAGTGCATTAGAAAGCCGTAAAATAGCCGTAAAATATGGCCAAGATTATTTTTTGAAAAGAGCAGGTTTTATATTTAAGGTATGGTTTTGGCCATGAAGCGTTGTTTTTGGAACATTGAAATTAAGCAAATTATAGAGCCGTAAAATAGCCGTAAAATATGGCCAAGATCATTCGTTGAAAAAAGGAGGTTTTATATTTTAAGGGTTGCTTTCGACTATGAAGGGTTGTCTTTGGAAAATTGAAATTTAGTACATTGGAGAGCCGTAAAATAGCCGTAAAATATGGCCAAGATCATTTTTTGAAGAGAGAAGGTTTTATATTTAAGGTATGGTTTTGGCCATGAAGCGTTGTTTTTGGAAAATTGAAATTAAGTAAATTAGAGAGCCGTAAAATAGCCGTAAAATATGGCCTAGAATATTTGTCGAGAAAAGCAGGTTTTATATATGAGGGTTGGTTCTGACCATTGAGGGTTGTTTTTGTAAAATTGAAATTTAGTACATTTAAGAGCCGTAAAATATGGCGTAGTTGTTTTCCTTTTTAAAACATTTTGTATGTGTTAGAGATGCTAGCTTGACGTCCAGTGGGCACCCCATGCCTAAAAATTCATTTTTTTAAAGAACTAGTAGAGCCGTAAATTTTTAATTTGCGCCTAAAAATAGCCGTAAATTATGGTATATTGAAAAATGTGAATTTCCATTGTAGAGGTGCTAGCTTGGCGGACCTTATATGGTACCCTAAAAATGGCAAAAAAAAATTTCTTACCCAATGAATTGAAATAATAAAATCTAAATATACTGGACTATTACAAATAAAGCCCAATGTTTGGTAGTCCAAGTTACCGTACCTAAACAAATTACATCAACAGTTTCCAAATTCCCTTTCCCAAATTTCGCATGATTCAATAACACTACTTTACAATTTTCGGACTCCAAACAGCGCCGAGTCTAATTTCATTTCACACCCCGGACTTCCGCACGAACAATAGTTCCGGACCGTGATTTCATTTATATGTCTACTCACCTAAAGGGAGAGAGACCCAAACCAGGTTTCGCGTATTCGGCACGTTCCCTTTAATAATGTCGAGTTGAGTCGAAACACATCGGTCCTGATGCCTCCTACGCTGTAAATATAGGCTGGGATTTGCATCATCCCTCTCGCCATTCCACCCCCTAGCGTTCAGGTAATTTTTCGAAAAACAAGCTAAAAGTCTCTACTCATGGGCCATTACTTGTACGTTTTGCTGAAGGCGAAGGAAACTAGAAGAAGAAGCAGTGGAGTTTGAGAGTGGAGCACTCGAGCGAAAAAAGTCTTTCACCCCTTACTTCCATCCCATACCCCATACCCCCAACCCCTTTTCCGTCGTTCAGTACTTGAGTTTTCATCGACGCATCCTGCCGAGATACTAACATTATGCGAAACCCTGTCTACGCTTTTTCTCCAGTCTCTCCTTCAACTCTGCCCCCAACTCCGCTTTCTTCCTCTACCTATTGCATCGTGTTAACTTCTTGACGACGACGTCGACGTCGACGACCCTCTTCTTCTTTCCGCACGAGCGATCTCCTCTGGAAGCATGGCGCTTCCACCCTTTCGAGTTGCCAAGAAGTCGATATCGTGAACCGATAGAAGAAGGATTGTCTTCTTTTATTTTCTTCTCCTTTTATGGCCATTACTATCGTCATTATTGTGAGGAGGGAACATTTTACAGAGGGGTCAAGTGATTTAAAAGCTGTGAATTGATGTTGCTTCAAGCTTAACCTGTTGACTGGACTTATCGGCTTGAATTAGAAAAGGTGGATCAAGCTTGTTCAGCAGATTGAGTTGGATTACATGATGGACTGATTTTAGATTGGAAATCAGAAAATACTCGTGGAAAGGCTGTCTTCTATATAGATATTATCGATGAGAAGATATGAAAAAATTTAAATATTTACAGCAGTAAATTTTCAGTAGTTTAGTACCGCCTAGTTAGTGGGGTGCTTTGAATAGAATGTCCTTATGTTTCAGCCTAATCGAAATTTAGTGATCGTCAAAGGGAGGCATTTCTTCTGCAATTACTTTTGCAACTTATTAGAAAAAATTGGTCTTCTGAGAAGGTAGATGTCCATTTAAAAATATTTTTATACATTTTAACATTCGTTTTGGCTTAGAGAATTTTTTCGAGGGTTCTTAAATCCTCATTCTAAATAAGGAGGTATAAGTTTTATGCAAAATTTGACTCCGTCGGTTCTCATCTATTCTCCTTGTTTGGAGACCCCCTGAACTAAAAGAAACTATGTCTGTCTTGAGTCTGGAGTCTGTATCGTTTAGTCCACGATAACTTTCAAAAGGTTAATCAGATTCAATTGTCCTCTAACACACTTTTTTAAGGCCTAAAAAGAAGGATCAAGTCCAGAAACTGACCGTTTTCGATCAAAGGTTCTGGTTTTATCAACGAAAAAAGCTTTTTCAGAAATCGAAAATTCTATGCAGGATGCAGAAAAACATTGTGATTATGTCGGTAAGATTCAAAAATTTTCTTTTGTCCATTTTTATCATTAGATGCATAGTTTTCGTCGAAATCGTAAAAAATGTTATGAAAAAAATTCATTTCCCAGTAAAACTATGCGAGATACAGGAAAAATGTTTCAAGAAAAATAATTCACATTGAAAAGTTCCACAAGTTTATTATTGACTGTTCTTTGATAAGACGTACAGTTTTTGTTCTATCCGTGATAACGCACTTGAGGAAAGAAAAGTTTCAAATGTTATTTTCCGGCAAAACTATGAGAGACCAGAAAGAGTATTATTGAGAAAAATTTTTCTCCTTAAGAAAGTCTACAAATTTCATCAAAATCATTTCTCAACACGACGTATAGTTTTCGTTTTAATCTGGATAAAGCTTTTTGAAAACAAATATTCCATTTACTATCCAAACTATGCGATCTATGTATAACGGAAGCGAGTATTGCAATGAGAATGTGTTCCCAAAGGCCGATAGAGCTGTAAGTAAATCAACTGGAATTTTTTTCCAAATCAAAAATCAAAACAGATTGAATAATTAAATAAAGATGCGCGCCGTGAGCGCGCCCAAACTTGCGAGCGAAACGAGCCGCGTGCAGTTCACGACGAGGATTCTCCTGTAGGGCAGGCAGATTTTTTGTTATTGAATTTGATAATTTATTTATCAAATATTTATGAGACCTAAATGTTCTTTGAGTTGTATAAACAATTTATAATTTCATTTATATCATTTCTTCATGAAACACAACCTTTTTTGGATATGTTTGAAAAATTTATTTAAATGAATACAAACTATTTGAGGAATTTGAGTGACATTGAATATGCTATAATAATAGAGATCTTGAACCGGAATATAGAAGAAACGGAAGTTTTTCGTCCCCTTCACAATAAACCCTACAAGATTATAATCGATCGTTAAAAAATTTGGGAAATGTTTAATAAAAAAATAGGATTGGTTAACCCTGACCCACATTTTTTTAGGAAAAAAATTTGTCCTGTGTTAATGTTAGGAGAATTTCAGTACAGATTAGAAATATTTCTAGATTTATATTCAAAATTTCTGGAGAATCATTTTGAGTGAGGAATTATTTAAAAAAAAAGAAATTTCGTATTTCCAAACTTAAGGGTTGAGGAGGATATGTATATATACAAGGATGAAATGATAATTTTATCTGGAAAATATCAAAAAAATTTTTTTGGAATACAAGTAAATGATGTGTGTGTTATTATCAGAAAATCAATCATAGATTCATCGTGGTTTAAAAAAACCGAATAAATTATATTACAATTTAATGTTGTTTTCTAAACTCGTATTTATTTTATAATCTTCTCAATTTCTTTCCAATTTTTTTTTTCAAAGAATCTTTTTCAAATTATAGTCATTCCATGTTTTGCCTATTGAGTAGTACGAGCTTGTATGATGTGGCACAAGGCTTCCAGAATTACGAAAACGATACAAAACACGAAACAATGCATCTGATATGGTGCAAAATAATATACAAGACAAAAAAACCATAACATTTTTTTAAAGGGGTACCTTTTTTATGTACTTTTTATGCAGAAAAATTGAGGGAAGTTTTGGATTTTTTTAGAGGTGTGTAGCATTAATTTAATCACATCAAAGTTTCAATTTTTACATTGTACATTATTCTACAGAAAAAACGCATCAGATCATACAAAAAAATTAATAATTGGCGGAACTTTCCCCGGAACCCTTTTTTTATGAGGCTTGCGGTAACCCCGATGGAAGTCCAGCAGGTCAACTGAAATCATAAAATCTAAAAAACTTCATTAGTATAGGGACATTTATATCAGTTGAACGGTTGTTCAATTAAATATATCGTTTTTTCTGCATACGGGAACGTTTTTTCCAAAAACTCAATTTTGTTTATCTCTAATCATTTTATTGAAAAATTCTTATCTGCAAAATAACAAATTGATGCATAAAAAAGGAATCGTTTAAGTACTGACAACATCAATTACAAACAGTTTATAAAAAAATTGAGGAAGTGTTTTGGGAAAAGGATCCTAACTCCGCCAATGATTAACATTTTATGATGAACTATTTCTTTTGTTTCACTGAAAAATTTGCTATAAAAAAGTTATAACTTCCATGTAATTAAATTATTGTTACATTGGAAATCCAAACCTTCCTCAATGTTCCCGCCAAATAAGGTGTATAATACCTTTAAGAAAAAAGCGATGGAAAAACCTCAAATGAAAAGTTGCAAGAAAATAAACTACGAGCTGAAGCAAAAATTGTGGCCTCGAGTAGTATTAACTGATAGTTGGTCAGCCTGTGTGGTTCAATCTCAAGCAGGACATGTTTTCGTTGAAAAATATGAGAATTTGTTTGAAGAGTACTAATCTTATTTTTTTACTCACCTCTCTATAAAGATTACTGAACTTAAGCATAAAGGAGCGTAATACAAGGACACTAACCTGCAACAGATAAAATAATTTTTTTATTGTAAACAATATATATTTATTTTTTCCTATTATAATAACTCCAAATTCTTCAATTATTAATGCTGTAACATTAAGACATTAGGCTTCGAATATCTAATTCTAAGATAATTTCATTATATAAACGAACATATGGGCAATTCTCCAAATGTGGGGAACTTTTGAAATAAGTTTTTTTTTAGAAAATACTTGAAAAATTGTATCTTGTGATTAAAGTTAGATTCATCGACATAAAAAAAGGAACTTCTGAGAGTATGCACGCTACACATTTTTTTTAAAGGCTTGTGGAGCTCCTTGACGTCACGCTTTATCTTATTATCAATTTTTTTTAGATAAAATGGACCAATCTCTAATTATAGTTTTAAAATAGAAGATTTAACGTAGATATTTCATCCTTTTTTGTAGATATCATAATTTAATTTCATAACATTATTACTAATTTTATAATCACAGATAATGATAATTTTTGGATATTATACATTTTTTGCAGTTGTGAGAACCGACTTTGATACAAAATATACAATCGCTTCTAATTTTCTATTAAGATAAATTTACTAGATAATCAAAATTTAACATTAAAAGTTTTTATTTATTTATGAAAAATAATAAGTAAATCTACATAACGAAGGTTCTTACAAATTAAGCGTTTCAAGCTTCCTCTTACGACAGATTCTTACCGGCCTTTCTGTGACTTATACCTGATTATCTATATTTAATTTATTTAAAAATTTTTAAATTATATTCAATTTATTTTAAAAATTCTGCTGGTGAATCTGATTTCTTCTTTTTACCCACGGCTATTTTGCTGTTTATTTCCGTACTGAAAACATAATGACAGATAGTAAAAACGTTTGAATTTCAAAATAAATACTATTCTCATGAAAAATATAATCACATATATTTTTAAATTTGATTAAATTGATAAATAAATATCATTTCCATGAAACAAAGCTTTCACGAAACACAGTTTTCACAAAACACAATTTGCACGAAAACATCGAAGTTTACACTTTCAATTAGATTTATAAGTAAGATTTTCACAAAACATGTTTAATAATAAACGTTTATGTTTTCACTGAATTTAAGATCGTGAATAACAACCATTAATGCAGCAAAGTTAATTCTCAAAGAAATAGTTTGATTCACAAATTAAAAAATCAACGTTCAACTAAATACTTGATTTTCACCAAAAAAGATGAATTTATTTTTAACAAAGTAGTTCCAATTTCAACCAGAAGTGAATTTTTAATCGAAATAATGCAACTTCAATAAGAAAATTTTATTTTCAACGAACAAGTTCCAAATTTCAAAAAATTAGTTGATTTTTTAACACAAAAAAGGATGAATTTGCTATGAACAATGTGATCAAGCTTTCTATCAGGATTCAGGGATATTTATTCTTCAGAATACTACTTCTACTCTAAAGACTGCTTGAAGTACTTTATTTATTTAAAATTAGGAAGAGGGATCTTCAAAATCGCGAAGGATTTAAGATTAGGGCAACGATTTTTTAAAATTCCTCTCTTCTAAATACGAATCATAATCAGTTTCAAAAGTTCACGTTCCATGTGAAAAATTCCCTGTTCCAAGTGAAATTATATTCCTTCACTGAAACTCCCTGCCCTGAAATAAAAACTATAATGATTTTCTGAAATTCTCTGTCCCAAGTCAGATAAATAAGGAAAAGCAAATAAAACGTGATGAACACATTTTTTTGAAAAAATGAAGATAATTATCCATTCTGTAGGTTTGGGCTATCATCGATTCGATTTTCAAATTTGAGTTAGCGCAAAAAAATCTCACAGAGCAACAAATTTTCAAAACGCTTTTTTTATAAAAAGAAGAAATTCTTCATCGCATGACGTGTGATATATTAAAAAATTTTGAGAATCAGATTAAAAGAGCGTTACATTCTTTAAATAAGATAAAAAAAATCTGCCTGCTACGTAGGAATATTCTCATGGCGCGCTGCGCGCGCGGCTCGCTTCGCTCGCGAGTTTGAGCGCGCCTAGGGCGCGCGTCATTCGGATCTCGCGCTTCGCGCTCGATAATGTATTCACCTCGCGCTACACGCTCTGTTTTTTGTACACCTCGTGCTTCGCGCTCGGCTTCATACGTGTTCAATTGAGTTTACAGTGTAATGCATACACAGAATTACAAATGTTGCAAAACACCTGAAAACCTCCACCTCTATGAATTTTTTTTTTCATTTTTGATATTTTTATATTAAGTTCACTTAAGGCTCTACTGGCCTTAAGGAACACATTCTCATTA
>WSXT02014573.1:0-14434 GCA_011762715.2 Neuroterus valhalla
GACTTTTTTTTTTAAAATATCGATTTTTGTATTTAATTACAAAGAAATGAAGAAACTCATAATATTATATTTTTAACATAAATGTTCAATTTTTAATAGGTTTCTTCATTGAATATGATTTTTGTCACCCCAAGAATTTTATAATGTGAAGATTAAAATAATCAGAAGTTTCTTTTTTAAATGTCGATTTTAGTATCCAATTACTAAGAAAACAATAAATTTTTATTATATGTGGAATACTGATCAAAATTTGTTTGAAATTTTTTTTTTCATTAAATTTCATTATTTGTCACTCCACGAACTAATGTTATATTTCTTATATGATAATTATAATTGATAATAATTATATATATACGATAATTATATAATAATTATATGATTAAAATAAAAATAATTAGAAGGGAACTTTTTAAACAATGTCGATTTTAGTATTCAATTGCTGGGAAATAAAGAAATTTGTTTGTAATAGATTTTTTCATTGAATGTGATTGTTTGTCACAGTTTGTTTCTCCAATAAATGTGGTTGTTTGTCACCCCACGAATATTATAAGATGAAAATGAAAATAATCATAGTGTTGCTCTCTAAAAAATTGTGCTTTTGTCTTAAATTAATATGGAATAACAAAATTTGGTTACTAAAATATTTCATGCGGACTCTTTCGCAAAAAATGCCAAATCGAGAAGAATGTCATACTTATTTCTTATTCAATAATATTCATTCTTATTACATTAGTCTAACCAAAATAGTTGAAATTATTTTTCTTACAAAATATTTTCATTAAATAAGGTTTGAAAGTGTTCTTTAACTTTCAGTTTATTCCAAATTTCCTAATATTTCTATTAGGTGTGCAGAATGGTTCTATTTCAAATAAGTATCGCAAAACCACCTTTCTGAAAACCTAGAATTTGATATTTTTGATTTCAAATCGTTCTTCCCCGGAGTTTCCAGAAGAATTACCATTTTCACTTGGGATAAGCAGTGAATTTCCTTAAAGAATCATCATTTCGAATGGAGAAAGGAAATTTCATCAAAGAATTATAATTTCAACTTTGGAGACAATGAATATTTAAAAAATTTTATCATTTGACTTGGAACAAGGAATTCTCGAAAATAATTTCAATACTAATGAAGTTAATGGGGATTTGAAGAAGGGACCTGTTCCAAGTCAGGATTTTTCAGAATGAAGTAATTATGACTTGAAAAAAGGAATTTTATTGATTAAATTTTTTTTGCATTTTGATATAGGGAATTCCCGTGAAGAATGGTTATTTAGACTTTAGGACAGAAAACCTCCGTAAATAACTTATATAACTCTAATTTAGCCTCCGAGGTGTAACATTTTTGTGAAGAATCAAAATTTTCACTTTTCAACAGAGAATTTCCCTGAAGAATTATGGTTTTCATTCTGGAACTGGCGATTTCCGCAAAGGTTTCTCTAAAAGAATTTTAATTCTGAGATTGAATTTATAATTCTTTCAATTTAAAATTGGAGAAACTGGAAGAATTTTAGTTGTAATAATTCTTCAATAAAAAACATTCACAACTGAATAATTTTATATTAATATTCAGAAAATAGGACCTTTGCAAATGGAAAGTATTTGAAATGTTTTCATTCCTGATCGAACGCGTTCAAAATGAAAAAAATTGGATACTGAAAGTGTTTGAAATGGAACATTTGTAAATAAACAACCCTCAAAATTGGAAAAATTTGGAATTTATTACATGTTTTAAATCAAAGCATTTTTGGAACGAAGATCAAAAATAGGACCATAAGATTTGAAAGTCTATCAATTGTGAAATTGAGTTTGTTCGGACTGGTTTCTCTGAAAGAATTATAATTCTGAGATTGAACTGGGAATTTCCGTGAAGAGTGATAATTTTCGATAAGAATGATAATTTTCATTCAATTGTGGAAAAATATTTCTAATCCGATTTATATGAAGCGATTTTAAAAATAAATACCGATTTGAATTCAGAATTATGATCCTTCCACAATATTCTCGGTTCCAAAGACCATAATTCCGATGTTTCAACTCAGAATTATGTTCCTTTTCAAAATTCCCTGATCAATCTCAGTAATTTTCGGAATCTTACAAACTTTTTGGAAATCCTTTGAAATCATTCAAATCTTTTAATTTCTTTATATTTACCATGTAATACTAAGAAAGGTTCTTCTTTTCTTAGTAATCAAATACAAACTTTTTGGATTTTTAGGATGCCGTATTACCAGAAACAATCAAGAAATCATGTTTACCTGGAATTTTTATTCATATTTTATTCAGCCTCACCTTAGACTGACTCTTAGTCAGTCTTAGTCAGTTTCAAATTTTTTAGATATTCGATTCTATTGTTGACTCTGTTTTTAATTTAATTTCGAAGATTTCTGTTTTATAAGGATTTTTTGGAGAAAGCTTTATCAAAGTAACTTATTAAATTTTACTTTTGTATGGAGAAAATTAATTCACCAGTGATATACGATATTCTATAGATAAAGTACTAGATGTTTGTCTTGATTTCTTATTCGTGGTTATTACTTTCTCGCAACTTGATCCATTTGATAACCTACGAGGTGCAGACTGGGGGATTACAAAACCAGGCAGAAAAATCTATAGATAGTAATTTTATTCATTCCGATAAACTTAAGTTCTCCATTGCACCATCCGACTCTTCCAGATTTACGAAATCTTGAGAGTTTTTACCAAAATATATACAAGAAAAAATATGATTGATCCTCCATAAAAATTGTTGTTCTAAAATTCGAATTTTAACGTTCTCAAAGTTATCCCAAACGAATAATTTTCACTTTCTGATTCTAATCTATATCCTCCCAAAAAGAGGGGATAATCCCCCCCCCCCCTTCGCTCCACTTAATGATCTGACGATTAAAATTCATGTTCCAAACAAGTTCGAAATCAATGCCGATATAAATTTTTCTTGTGCCAATAGTAGTAGGAAAAATCAATTTTTTCCCCCTACAAACACTTAAAAGTGCTTATAGCATTTATGTCCCGAAAAAATTGCTGAATCAGTACAAATTCTAAACATTTTTGTTATTTTATGAAATTCTTGTATAAGATCCCGAAAAAGGGACAAAGTGTATTTCACTAAAATATTTATTTCGACACTAAGCAGGGTGGCGACTTGACCGGGAAATGACCGTGAATTTAATTGAAAACCGGGAATTCGCTTGACTCACATCGACTATTGAAAATTCTACAAAAAAAAAAAAAGAGAAATGACCGCTTTCTAGACATGAATCAAAAAGAGATCTTATCATTTGATTTTGGGAATGTAATTTTAGGAATTATAGGAAAAACGTTTCGCAAATTTGTTTCCCTGTGAGATTTTTTTAGCTGACACAAATTTGATAATCGAATTGATTATAGCTCGAGCCTACAGAAAGAATTGTTACCTTAATTTTTTCAAAAAAATGTATACATCACGTTTTATTTGCTTTTCCTCATTTATCTGACTTGGGACAGGGAATTTCAGAAAATATTTATAGGGAAGAATTTTTAGGAATCGTTCCTCCAATTCAGAATCCGTTACAATTTTAAAGTTCTCTCTTCCTAATTTTGAATAAATAGAGTACTAAAAGCAGTCTTTAGAGTAGAAGTAGTAGGTATTATGAAGAAGAAATATTATAAATATATGAAAAAAAAATTGAAAATTGTTATTGTGGTTGAAAATTAATTTTTTGTCAAAAATTGAACTACTTCAGTTAAATGTTCATCATTTCAGTTTAACATCCTTCTTTCTGGTTTAAAATTCAACTACTTCCGTTGAATATTTACAGTTTCATTTAAAACGTCATCATTTTGTGTATGAATGTAATAATTCGTTTGACAGTCCGTTTTTTTTTGTTTGTTGAGAGATAGTTCTTTTTTGTTCAAAGTTAGTTTCTTTTGTTGTAAGTAATTTTTTCTAACTGAAAATTTAACTTATCCCAATTGAAAATTCCAAAGTTTTCTTTAAAAATCGATTTTTTCAGTTAAACATTCATTTTTCCTCAATTTTAAATATGAACAATCAAATTTTCCTTTGAAAATCTTTTTCAGTCAGTTATTTATCTGTTTGAAAACTCAACTCCTTCAGTTAAAGATTCTTCTTCTAAGTATAAAGGACGTATGCTTGGTTAAGAATTGTATTTTCATACTGAAAATGTTACTTTTCCATTTTCGGTTGAAAAAAATTATTTTTTGACTTTGAAATTCGACTATTTTGTTAAAACGTTATGTTTTTTCTTAGAAAATGATTCTTTCTATCTAGAAATTATTCTTTACGGTTAATAATTCAAGTTATGCATCAAACATTTTTCATCCTAGTCGAACATTCATCTAGTTGAAAACTCTTATGTTTGGTTTAAAATTAATTTTTTGGGTAAAAAATGTCGCCATTCCATTTTTGTTTGAAAATTTTTATTTTTATGGTTTAAATTTAAACCATTCCGTTGAAAAATTGTATTTTTTGGTTGAAAAATAATTTTTTGGCAAAAATTGAACTATACTAGTTAAATGTTCATCATTGCAGATAAATATTCGTCTTTCTGGTTTGAAATGTAACTACTTCATTTTAACATTTACTATTTCATTTGATTCTTCATCATTTTTCTCAATAATGTAATAATTTGTTTAAAATTTAGTTTTTTTTTTTGCTATAAGAAATTTTTTTCAACTCTAAATTTACCTCATTTTAATTGAAAATTTCACAGTTTCAGTTGAAAATCTATTTGTTTTGTTAAAATTCCATTTTTTTTTTTAATTTAAAATTTGAGTAATGAAATTTTTGTTGACGATTTATCTTTTCAGTAAAAGTTAATTTATCTGTTTGGATTCAACTCTTTCAGATAAAAATTATTTCAAGTATAAAACACTTATGCTTTTTTTGAAATTTGTTTTTTTTTTTAAATTAAAAATGTTACTGTTCCATTTTTGGTTGAAAGTAATCATTTTTTTAACTTTGAAAACCGAATATTTTGTTCAGAATTGATTTATTTTATAATTTTTGATCTGTTCTGTTAGAGGATATTTAGATTTGAATAAAAATAAATGTTAGCGTTTTACGGCAAATAAGAATATGTTACTTCTAGTTGACATGATTTCGACATGAAATCAATCGAGAAATAATAGAAAAATAATTGATATCTAATTATCCAGTGAGAACTGATTGAGTAACAATTGAAATTCATCGATAAATAATTGATTTAATATTTGAATTTATGAAATTTCAGTGCTGCTGGGCAATCAATAGTAGCCAGAGGAATAGACCCAGGGCTAAAATGGAGAAGAGTGCGGATGGAATAATGTTTCGCCCAGAGAGAAACAACGGAGACGAGGACGCGGTGATGAGCCTCGTCGGGGCAGAAGAGCGTGTAGCAATCCTGGACGCAGGTGCTCAGTATGGAAAAGTGATAGATCGAAGAGTACGTGAGCTCAATGTTCACAGCGAAATTCTCCCTCTGGACACACCTGCATTCACACTCAAGGAACAGGGCTATAAGTAATCAAAATTTTCCTCAAACTGTTCATCAACGATAAACCAGGGTGTCTACTTGACCAAAAAATCGGAAAAACCGTGAGATGACTAGGAATTTATTTGACTCAACCTAGACTATTTGAAATTGTACCGAAAAAATATACGAGAAATGACCGCTTCCTTTTTTGAATAAAAAAGTATCTTATCATTTGATTTAAAGAATTTAACGTTCCTTTAATCTGATTTTCAAAATATTTAAATACATCTATACAGGGGCGCAACTAGACATTTTTGGGCCCGGGCAAAAAAATGTTGGGGGCCCATCTTCTTAAATCTTTTATTCAAACTTCTACAGCTAAAAATGTTTATCTTTTGAAGTTTTTATTTGAAAATGATAAAATTAAATTCACTTCCAATTCAAATTTTTTGCATTTAAATAATTTGAATCTATGTATATTAAACTTAATTATTTTAATATGAAATCATGCATTTCCAAGTTTGAAGTATGGAATTATACAATTTAGAACGTTCTCAAATAAACATTTTTTTAAATGTTATCTTATAACTCAAAGGTCAATTCAGAAATGTTTATCCTCGACAGATTTCAGTTCGAACTTATTCAGTTTCAAGTTAAGATACTTTGAATCCATATTGTTCTATTTTTTAACTTTGTACTAAAAATTCTTTGATTTAAAACATTTCATAAATTCCAAATCATTTTAATTTTGAGGGCAATATAAAATTATTATGTTTTTTATTAGAGAATATTATTATAGCTCGAATTCTCCCAATTTGGAATTGTCCTTTATGCTTAAATTTTTATCTGAAATTGTCAAATATTGAAAGTTCCTAATATTCAAATTTCATATTCCATGTTCAATACAAAATTTTTAGATCTTGACAACTTTCTAGTCCAGTTTCTCAAATTTTAAATTGAAAGAATTATAATTTTCTGGGCATATTCTCAAACTTTGAAGGCTTCGAGGCGAAAATTGTTTCTTTTTGAACACTCTATCAATGCGAAATAATTTGAACCTACACCTTTTGAAAAAGCCCTATCATTTTGAAATTTTACTGTCTTCAAAAATATTCGATTTCAAGTCCTTTTAATTTCAATATCAGGGATATACTTCGAAATACTTTATTTTTTAACTTTTCTGTTCGGAATTTATTCAATTTAAAATATTCTAGGTTTGAAATTTCTGATTTGAAAGTGAGTGCATTCCTAATTTTAGAATTTATAATCTGAAACTAGTCAATTCTAAACATTGCTTTCTTTCTTATTCCAAAATATGGAGCTTCAAATCCTTTTGATGGGAAAGAATACTATTTTCTGAATTTTAAATTTCCAACCTGCTATCTAATTTTTTTACAAGGAATTATTTCATTCTAGAGAACAAGATCTTTCAAATGATATCATTGTAGTGTTAGAGAACTTTCTATGCAAAATAGTTGGAGTCCAATAGTTTTAATAGTTTTTTTCTCTTATTCTGTGATAAAACTAGGAACTCACATGAAGAATCGTAATTTTCATTTTAGATTCACATTGGAACATTAAATTTCGTTAAGAAATATAATTTCGACTATAAGACAGGACGATTTCGTAAGAAATTACAATTTGCTGTAAAATAACAATTTCGAGAAAGAATTTTAATTCCGATTCAAAAGAAAGCAATTTTTAAGAAAATCGCTGTTCGAAGTCACAATTTGATACTTTCATCTTCTAAATTTTGGGAAAAAGAGTTATTATTTTTCTGAATTACGATACAAAATTTTATCGATAAATATAATTATGACTTGGAGCAGTGAATTCCTCAGACTTTGGAAAATCTTTGTTACAGCTCTGTAAAACGTCGGTCTTTGAGAGTACGCCGAATTCAGTGTAGTTTTGAGTTAAAAAATTTTTGAGGAATAAAAGGGTTTAAGGGCACAATGAGAATTTTCTTGGTTCAGAATGAGGAGCAACAAATTTTCACACCTAAGGTTTCCTAAATTTCAAACTCCCCTCTCCCAAATTTTAGGATCGGGAGTTTCTATATTTCTGAATTAAAATTGAAAATCTTGTAAATAAATATAAATCTAGCTTGGAACTGACAACTATTGTAAAAAAATGTAATTGAGACTAAAACAGGGAAATATGATTCAACTTGAATTCTCTGGTCGAAATCAGAATTGTGATTCTTATGACATGTTCCAAATCAGAAATCTTAGTGATATTTTCAAATGTTTAGGAATTTCTCTAAATATCTACAAATTGTTTTAAATCATTCTAATCTTTTAAAATCTCTCAAATTGACTCAGAAAAAACCGGCAAATGACTGGGAATCAAGAATCATCTGTCAGGTAGACAGGAAATTTCAATAAAACATAATAAATTTGAATTTGAAAGGGGAATTTTCGAAAAGAATGCTCATTCTTAGTTGCAACACGGAATTTTAGTAATGAAATATAATTTGGAGGTTGGAACAGGGAACTATCTTAAAGAAATATAATCTCCACTTTGGGACAAGGAATTTCAGAAAAGAATTTTTAAGAAAAATCATAGTTTCAAGATACTACTGGGAATTTCCATAAAGAATTGTAATCGTTACTATATTTAATTCACTTTTTGAAAGTAACGTTGAAGCTTACTTAGAAGAAGGGACTTTTTTATTTCTTGTTTAAAGTCAGAATTCGTGTGCAAGAAATTTTTGCAAAAAGATTATAATTCTGGGTATGAACGAGGAGAATTTTAATTTTTTGAAAATTTGCGTGAAGTATTATAATTTCCACTTTAGAACAGAAAATTTCATAAAGAATTATCTTTAAGTCTTATAACAGATCATTTTCGACGTCTAGCGGGAAATTTAGAAAAATAATTGTAATTCTGAATTAAAAATAGGAAATGTATTAAAGCTTTTCCTCTTCAATGTTAGAATTCTTCAGATTTTGAAAGTTTCTTGTTTCAAATCAGAATTTGTTTGAATTCAAGAATCCTGTTTTTCTGCTTTGGCAAATTAAAATATATCAGGACTTGGAACTCTCCTCTTCCAAATTTTAAAACAGAGTTACTACTGCATTTCTGAATTATAACGGAAAATATTTCAAATAAATAAAATTCTGACTGGTAACAGAGATTTTCTAAAATTAAAGTTATTGTGACTTGGGGATAGGGAATTTTTGTAGAGAATTATAATTTTTCTATGGGGAAGGGAATTTGAGTTCAAAAAATTCTAAAAGAATTTTTCGAGTTGGGACAAGGGATATTTATAAATAGTTACAATCTTGATTGCAGGACGAGGAATTATCGTGAAGAACTATCACTTTTCACTTTGGAACAAAAATTTTTGTGAAATAAAGATAGTTTTAAGATATAACGAGGAATTTTCCTAGAAAATAATAATTGTAATTTTAGGTTTCCTGTAGAATAGAAAATTTCGTTAAAAATTATGATTTAATTTAGGACACGGAATTTCTGAAAAGAGTCTTTGTGTTCATTCAGAAGAAAGCACTTTTTTCAAGTCCTGGATATAAGTCAGAATTCGTATTCTGAAAGAATTTAAATCCAGGCTTGGACGGGGAATAGTTCAATTAAGTTAAAAAATTCCCCTAAAAAATTTGAATTTTGACTGTTGAACGGGGAATTTCATAATTTGAAACCCCCCTTTCAAAATTTATAAACAGAGAGTTACCTTTTATGTTTCTGAATTATAATAGAAATTGTTTCAAATGTATTTTGGAACAGAAAATTTTCATAAAGAATTATAACTTTTACTGTGGGTAAGGGAATTTAAGTAAAAAAATTCTAGTAGAATTATAATTCTGAGGTTAAAGTGCGCATTCCAGTGAAAAATCAGAATTTCGGTTTTATTCTAAAACTCCTAATAGGAGGTTTAATATATAATTATAATTAAACTTGTAACAGATAATTTTTTACATGGAACTGGAATTTTTGAAAATAATTTTAATTCTTATGTTTTAAGTCAGGAATCTTCGGAATCTTTAGAAATGCCTAAAAATCATTCGAAAAAAATTTAAATCTTTTGAAATTTCTTCTAGTGACCGGAAAAATTAACAATTAATCGAGGGAAAACTGAGAATTGAACATCATCCATCGAGTAGACACCCTGCATACTCATAGCTTCTTTATTCTTTTAATAATCTCTTGTCTTTCAAACTAAACACAGTCTCCCCTTCTTACAGAGCCATAATTATTTCCGGAGGTCCTAGTTCAGTATTTGCTGAAGACGCGCCTCGATACGATGCAGATATCTTTCGAATAGGAATTCCAGTTTTAGGAATTTGTTACGGAATGCAAATGATGAATAAGGAATTTGGCGGTACTGTAATCAGAAAGGAAGGTCGAGAGGATGGTCAATTTCCTATTGAAGTTGACTCCAAGTGCCTTCTTTTTAAGTAAGACTGGATATAATTAATTGCTCTATTCGATTTACCTCTTTGTGAATTATTTTTTAATCCTAGTCATTTATCATTTTTTTAGGGGCTTGGAGAAAGATCAGTTAGTACTTCTAACCCACGGAGACAGTATAGATAGGGTAGCTGATAGCTTTCGCACTACTGCTAAATCTTCGAATTACATAACGGCTATAACAAACGACAAGATGAATTTGTACGGTGTGCAGTTCCATCCCGAGGTCGATCTCACAACTAATGGGAAAACAATGTTGCATAATTTTCTATTTGGTGTCGCTGGTCTCACGGGGAACTACACGTTGCGAGGTCGAGAGTCACAATGCATCCAGTACATCAGAGAAACGGTTGGCAACAGCAAAGTTCTGGTGAGTTGAGTTTGAAAAGCAATCACCGATGGAGCGAAAAAAATCGAGGAAATTTGAAGAATCATAAGCCCTGCAAATTTTAAAAATCCTATCAAAATCCCTTAAATTTTCAAATTCCGTGATACCCTTAGAAATATTACCAGGGTGGCGCCTTACCGAGAACCGGGAATTTACTTGACTCAACGTAGACTATTGAAAATTCTACCAAAAGGTTACGAGAAATGACCGCTTTCTTTTTATGAATCAAAAAGAGATCTTATAATTTGATTTGAACAATGTAACGTTCCATTACTCTTATTCTCAAATACGTCATGAGAGGAAGAATTTTTATTTTTTTCCATTATAAGAAAAACGCTTTGCAAATTTGTTGCTCTGTGAGATTTTTTAGCTGACTCGAATTTGATAATCAAATCGCTGATGGCTCAAACCTACAGAAGAAATCTTTACCTTCATTTTCTCAAAAAATTTATTTATCACGTTTTATTTGCTTTTCCTCATTTATCTGACTTGGGACAGGAAATTTCAGAAAATAATTATAGTTTTTACTTCAAGGCAGGGAGTTTCAGTAAAGAGATATAATTTCATTTGGAACAGGGGATTTTGAACATGGAACGTGAACTTTTTAAACTAATTTGAATTCGGATTTAGACGAGAGGAATTTTAAAAAATGGATCCTCCAATTCAAAATTCGTCACAATTTTAAAGTTCCCTTTTCCTAATTTTAAATAAAGAAGGACTTCAAGCAGTCGTTTGAGTAGAAGTAGTTTTCTGAAGAAGAAATATTTCTAAATTATGATAGGAAGCTTGTTTACATTGTTCTTCGGAAATGCATCCTTTTTGAGTTAAAAAGCAACTACTTGTTTGAAATTTAAACTTGTTTGTTGAAAAACAAATTTTCATGTTAGAATTGCTTTTTTTCGATTCTAAATTCACCTCTGGTTGAAATTGTAACTACTTTGAAAAATCAATTAACCTTTTTTGGTGAAAAATTCAAGTATTTAGTTGAACATTGATTTTTGTATTTGAAAATCAAACTATTTCTTTGAGAATCTATGTACTTCGTGCAAAATTTGGCTTATTTTGTAGAAAATTAATCTTTATGGTCAAAAATGCATCTTTTGTTTAAAATACATCTTTGCACTTAAAGATTCGTCATGAATTGATCTTTTCTAGTTCAAAATATTGGACATTTAGGTGAAAATTTGTCTTTTTCAATTGGAAATTCAATTATTTCGTTGAAACTCCACATATTTTGTTGAAAATCGATTTTTTGTGGAAAATTATATTTTTCTTCGGAAGCTGGTATTCTTCTTCAAAAATTCCTGTTTACAGTTAACAATTATCCAAGGTATACAGTCAAACATTTTTCATTCTAGTCGAACATTCATCTAGTTGAAAATTCTTATGTTTGGTTTAAAATCAATTTTTCAAGCCAAAAATGTCACTATTCCATTTTTGTTTGAAAATAATTATTTTGATGGTGCGAATTTCAACTATTCTGTTGAAAAATAGTATTTTTTGGTTAAAAATTGTATTTTCTGGTTGAAAATTGTACTTTCTGGTTGAAAATTAATTTTTTTTTTTTTTATATAAGTAATTTTTTTAAATGAAAATTCAACTTATTCCAATTGAAAACTTTATATTTATTTTTTCTCAATAAAAAATTTGAGTAATCAAATTTTTGTTTATCAATCTTTTCCAATTAAAGTTATTCATCTGTTTGAAAACTCGACTCCTTGAGTTGAAGATTCTTTTAATAGTATAAAGCACTTATGCTTGGTTTAAAATTGGCTTTTTAAACCAAAATTGTTACGGTTCCATTTTTGGTTGAAAATAACTATTTTTGGACTTTGAAATTCGACTATTTTGTTAAAACATTATATTTTTCCTTAGAAAATGATTCTTCCTATTTGGAAATTAATCTTCTTGTTTGAATTTCTACCTTCGTGGTTGGAAAATGGAGTGCTCCAGTCATGGAAAATTGATCTTTTCTATTTCAAAATTCGACATGTCGGTGAAAATTTTTGTTTTTTAATTGAAAATTAAATTATTTCGTTGAAACTTCACATATTTTGTTGAAAATCGATTTTTCCCTAGAAAATTAATTTTTTCTTCGGAAGTTATGATTCTTAAGAATTAAAAAATCCTTCTTTACGGTTAACAATTTAAGTTTTACAGTCAATAATTTTTCATTGGAGTCGAACATTCATTTTGTTGAAAACTCTTATGTTTGGTTTTAAAATAATTTTTCAAGACAAAAATGTCACTATTCCGTTTTTGTTCGAAAATTTTTATTTTTATGCTTCAAATTTCAACCATCTGTTGAAAAATTTTATTTTTTGGTTGAAAATTAATTTTTTGGTCAAAAAGTGAACTGTTCTAGTTAAATGTTCCTCATTTCGGTTAAAAATTTGTCTTTCTGGTTTAAAATTCAACTATGTACTTCAGTTAAACATTTACAATTTCATTTAATACATCATTTTGTGTATAAATGTAATGATTTGTTTGACAAATAGTTTTTTGTTCTTAAAAGTTAGTTTTTTTTGCTATAAGTATTTTTTTAAACTGAAAATTAAACCTATTCCGATTGGGAATTCCATAGTTTTAGTTAAAACTCTATTTGATTAGTTAAACATCCCCTTTTTCCAATCTGAAATTTAAGTAATCAAATTTTCGTTGACAATTTGTCTTTTTCAGTAAAAGTTAATTTATCTGTTTGAAAACTCAACTCTTTCAGTTAAAGATTCTTTCTTTTAGTACCAAACACTTATGCTTAGTCTGAAATTGGTTTTTCAAACTGAAAATGTTCCTGTTCCATTTTTGGTTGAAAAACACCATTTTTGACTTTGAAATTCGAATATTTTTCTTTTTAAACATTATATTTTTTCTTAGAAACTGATTCTTTCTATTAAGAAATTAATCTTCTTATTGTTTGAATATTCACCTTCATGGTTGGAAATTGGAGTGCTCCAGTTAAATATTTATCTTTTTTGTTGAAAATTAATCTGTTATTTGAAAATTCATGACATTGGTTGAAAAATGAACTATTTTGTTGGAAATCTGTTTTTTTTTTTTTTTTTGCTATCGTAAATTGATTTTTCAAACTGTAAGTTTAACTGTTCGAATTTTTGTGAAAACAAATGATATTTTTCTGTTGAAAATTGAAGTATTCTCTCCAAAATGATTTATTTTGCAATTTTTGATCTGTTGTGAAAGGTTGTCTAGATTTTTTCTAAAGATAAATGTTAGTGTTTTGCGACAAATATAAATATGTTACTTCTAGTTGACCGGGGAAATTTAAAAACTTGACCGTGAAAAGCCGGGAATTTGAAATCGTCCACCGATTGGCCACCCTGGTTATATAATAATAATAATAATAATAATAATAATAATAATAATAAGAATAAAATGTTAATTTCAGTTGCTGGTGAGTGGTGGTGTAGACTCAACTGTTTGTGCTGCGCTGTTGCACAAGGCGTTGAATAAAGAACAGGTAATTGCTCTCCACATCAACAACGGCTTCATGCGCAAAAACGAGACGCCACTCGTCAAACAGAGTTTAGCTCAAATCGGTATTAACCTAAGGGTAGTGAATGCGGCGCACAATTTTATGCAAGGGTCGACGACAGTGCCCTCGGATACCATTCCAGTGATGACCAATACAAATGTTATAAATAGTAAAGGTATCACCGCAACGGGAATTGGCCCACCCTTCAGAATGACCAAAATGTTGTGTCAGACGACGAATCCGGAAGAGAAGCGCAAGATCATAGGCGATGTTTTTGTACGAGTAGCTAACGATGCTATGGCAGAAATGGGCTTGAAACCTGAGGAAGTGTTTCTTGGCCAAGGAACACTTAGGCCTGATCTCATAGAAAGTGCTAGTGCTTTAGCCAGTGGTGAGTCCTAAAAGAAATCCTCTCTTTGATCAAAAATCAACCATAGTTAGGTCAGTTTTACATCTCATGAAATTTTTCTTCAACCTTATCAGGGTGGCGAATTGACCGGGAAACCGGGAAATGACCAGGAATTTACTTGACTCAACCTAGACTTTCAAAAATCCTACCGAAAAAAATACGATAAATGACCGCGTTCTTCTTATGAATCAGAAAGATATCTTATTATTTGATTCAAAGAATGTAACGCTCCTTTAATCTGATTCTCAAAATATTTAAATATA
>WSXT02014584.1:0-14433 GCA_011762715.2 Neuroterus valhalla
TAACAAAAGAGAATTCACACTCATCAAATAAAAGTAGTAGACATTTCGCTTCTGAGTTCACAAGCTCTATATAAAACCGTAGGGAGGTGCAAAGGCCGAGCGCGTAGCGCGAGTCAAATCCATAACCGAGCGCGGAGCGCAAGGTGAGATTAACATCGAGCGCGAAGCGCGAGATACGAAAGTCGCGCGCCGTAGGCGCGCTCAATCTTGCGAGCGAAGCTCGCGATGAGAATATGTGCCCGCGCAGCGGGCAGATTTTTTATTTTAAAAAGATGTAAGAATTAACTGTTGACCTTTTTTCGATAAGACGTAAGTTTTTTTTTTACCATGATAAGGCATTTGACAGTATGAAAAATGGCAATTTCCCGGTAAAACTATGGAAGACTAGCAGAAATAATATAGTTAAAAATTATTTGACGCAAAAAGGTTCACAAATTTTATTTGAATTATATTCCAATAAGACGTATATTTTTTGTTTTATTCCTGATAACGATTTTCAAACAGTGAGAAATTCCATTTGCCAGACAAGTTATGCGATAAATGAATCTCAAGGGCGCGTATTGTAATGAGAATGTGGAACTCTAGTAAAGTAATTTGAAACTTTCATCAATTAAAAATTAAAACAAATCCAATAATAGTCTAAGAAATAGAGGTGTCTAACAGTTTAAAAATATTTGAAACTCTGTATACGCTTCACACAATTGAAAGAACGGAGCACGGAGTGCGAAATCCAAAAGACGCGCGCCCTAGGCGTGCTCAAACTTGCGAGCGCAGCGCGCAAAGAGAATGTGCCCACGCGGCGGCAGATTTTTGTTGTTGTGTACCACCGATAATTGCAACTTTTTTGGAAACAAACTCACTTATCTTGTAAACTTCAAGAATAGAAAAATAGGTCCATAAAATTTTTTTGAAATATAAGAGCCGCCATCTCGAATTCCTTAAGAGTTCTGAATCTTGCTTGTATGGTCAGGACTTGCGCAAGTATTGATAAATTGAGCTAGATTTTGGAAAGCTCGAATCTTTGTTTGACAATGGAGCGATGTATCCATAAGGGAACGTTCACATATTACGTACCGCACTTTTCTTTTGTTTACACCGTTGCATCTCTTTTGGCATCCCGGCATTTTTATTTTCGTCTTTCTTTAAACAAAAGAAAAGTGCGTTACGTAATATGTGAACGTTCCCTAAGTGGGTAAAAAGAATATTGATTCAAAAAAAAGGAATGCTCTGCGCAATAGATATACAAGTGAGACAGAGTCTTGCATTTGAAATGTTGGTAAAATACTGATGATAGTGACTATACGGTTACGACGATGCATGAGAAAATAAATGCCAAGAACCCTTTCAATAGAGTCCTTCCTCCAGTGTTAGGCAGCGAAAAAGGTTAATACTCTCCCTTGTCTAGGGTTAATCGTTTCTACATGAACCTGCGGGTAACTACTACTCTCAAACGGCTGCACGCACGTTAACGGCCGCCCTTTGAAAACGAAATTCCAGCCAGGTACCATAGGCATAGGGAAAGGGAAAGGGAAAGGGAAAGGGAAAGGGAAAAGGAAAGGGATAGGGATAGGAATAGGGATAGGCATAGGAAGTAATAAGCGGGGTGAATAGTGGTATATTTATAATGTATAGTCGTCAGCAGAAGTACCGTCCCCTGCATGTCGCATTACCCAACCTCACTAACCACTATCCTCCACCTCCCCTCCCCTCACCACGCCACTTTACTAAGACTGCACTTAGCGCATTCATTGCATCGCTTGCATTGACCGGATCAACGCACTCCAATATCCATTGGGGTTCAGCGTCACGTATTAACGGGTCTCGTCCGCATGCATTATAGATCGACTTTCTATGCGTCTGCTAAGCTGCTCTATTATATATGTACTTTTTCAATAAAAGGCTAAAACAATCTCATTAATACAGCTTTACCTTGCTTTTCAAACTCATTCTCTATACTCTATAATAAATCCATTATGCGAATGCGTGCGATCAACGAATCAAAGATGATTATTTCAATAATCAATCCGCGGAATACACTTTATTTTTTCATGAATCTTTGGGTAATTAGTTTATCAAGCAGGAGTGAATTTTTCCTTTTCAGGGACATCTTAAAACGAAAACAAATACTAGAAACTCTGCAAATTATTATTTAAAAACTTTTACAGCACTGGAAAATTTTCTGACATCACACTCGCATCATACAAAAATCAGACCAATTTAGAAATTCAAATGACAAAACGCTTGCGGTGTGTACTTTAAACGATTATTCTTTAAGAAAAAGCAAGAAGAAATAAAACGGCTAATCAGCCAATGGCTGCTTATCGAATGAATTGAGTTGGAACGAGAAAATGATCCAAACAGAAAAGAATGAATAACCTGAAGTATATTAAAGTCAATCTATCACAAAAAAAGTCGTTTTTGGATCAAAATACCATAAAACTTTTTTTGCGGAAATTGCTAGACGAGCATTCAAAAACCTCAACCTCAAATTTGGGATCGTTCAGGGACGTGTTTTTGAGAAAACTCAAAAAGTTTTTGAATTTGATATATCTCGGAAATGGTAGGATTTGGGAAAATTTGTAAGAACAAAAATTGTTGGAGGCAATGTTTTACACAACTCTTTTCATTAGGTCGACATGTTGCGATGGAAAGTTCAATTAATAGATGACACTCAAGTACCAAAAAGAAGCGTTTTCTCGCTTTTTCGGTAAATTTCACTGATATTGTCGAATAGCTGTTTGGTTTTGTAATAAAATACAAATTGGCATGGTCGAAGCATTTTTTATTTCTACCAAGCCAAGATTCTATGAAATAATAAAGACTTACACGTATTTTCTATGTCGCACGCTCAACAACTATTATTAGCAAATTTATTGTACAGATCGTTTGATGTAAAATCTTAAAAGCCTTCCTAAATCACGTTCAATACTGAAGTCAGCATCGTTTTCGAAAAAAAATTATCAATGATAAATTTTGATTCATTATAACAATTTATCGTAATCAGAAATAATTTGCAAGTCCTCCTTACAACAAAATTATTTATTCAGTTTGAAGTAATGATTTTTCATGTACCCACACTTACGTCGCCCTCGTCGAAAACAATGGAACATCTACGGTGACAGGTTTGTCACGCTATAACTCGTGAACAGTAAGTCTGACAAGAAAAATTTCCACATGAATTTTGTAGGTTTTTTTGAGACGAACAACTTTCTCATTACAGATTTGAAATCAAAAAATTTTTTTTTTGCCGAAAAAAGGAGGAAACGCTTTTTTTGGTACTTTAGTGCAATCTATTAATTGCATATTCATCGCAGCATATCGGTTCAATGAAAAAAGTTTAAGAAAACATTGCCCTCAACATTTTTTGTTGTCACAAATTTTCGAAAAAATCTACCATTTCTGAGATATATCGAATCCAAAAAATTTTCGAGTTTTCTCAAAAACCCACCTCTAAACGGTCCCGCATTTTCCAGGTTAAGCTTTTTGAATGCTCTTCTAGCGATTTCCGCAAAAAAATGTTTTATGGTATTTTTTTCCGCAAAATTTGACAGATTGACTGTACTAGTACGGAAACCATTCAATATCTTAGGATCAAAAATTTTTTACCTTCAAGTCATGAATTCTTTTTTATTCTTATTGTTTGCTTCTATTAACTTGTAACGTATTCAACAGGCGCTCCGATATTTTTGTCAGAATTCGGTGGAATTCGGTAGTTACCAGAGAGTTCGAATCTTACAATGGTGTTTGCGACCTGTACTTAGCTGTTCTGGATTTATTTTTATGTTTGAGTATGATTATTTCTGTCAAAAAAATCTATTTTTACTAATTTTGTAAAGTTCCTTGTTCGTTTTTACGAGTGACTTGCTATCCAAATAGTGGCCTTCAGTTCCTGTGGCCTTAGAAGCTCTTAAACAGGGTAATAAGAAATAGGTCTGTAGGAAATACACATTGCTGGTTACAAGTGATAAAAACCGGTAGACTGGGCAGATATCTGTCTCTTGCTCAGACGCAATCGATCTCGCTAATGAAAACACTTCAGTGAAGGCTGCGTCAGATTTGGGGCCCGAGTTCTCTGGGGCGATCATCTTAGCGGTGTTTATGAGAAAAGAATCGGCCATCAAGCCGCTGACCTCTTTAGTCGAGACCTGAAGAATGGACTAGAGGATTTTCAATGCTTCTGTGCTAGCTTCTGTCAAACAACTAAAGGATTACATTGAAACCAATGCAACCCTGATTAGTACTGTTGAGGCAACAGTTGCATTAAATGTCTCAGAAATTCACAACTCTAGAGATTTACCAGCAGAAGACTTGCTCGAATATCATTCAGCAAATGAAAAAGAGACGTGACTTTTCGACAACCAGTATTGGTGGACCTGAGACGGGAAACGAAATTTTCTACATCAGAGAAGCCCTGACGCCATACTATGGGCGGATATACAAGGGAGCGTTTGTAGCTGAGGAGAATCAGGAAAATTGAATATTTATGGATCGGTGGTGAAAAGATCTTCTGCAGAAAAGATAATTCCTGGCTTTCCAAGTTTTGGAGATTTATTGAATTATTTGAAGAGATTTTCATACGATGAAGGTTCATTGGGTTTGGTCTCCCTTAATCGTCGTTCCTTAACATTTAAATAAAGTTGCCCCCTGGATTATATCCGATATCAAAAATCTGACGAGGGAACGAGATAAGAAGCGCCGACTCACAAAAAGAGAAAAAAGTAGTTTAATCCTAGCTCAGTTCCGTAACCTCAGGAACTGAGTTCAGACTTAGAGATTTGTTCAAACAATATAATTATAACGAAATTGCTAATAGAGAAGAGAGAGAGGACATTCTGCATCTCCTCAGACGCTTAAACCTAATCCTCCCTAAGCACGAATCCACAGACAGTAATTTTCCACCCAATGACCTCATGAAGACTTTCTTCATATCCGCAGTTTGAGACTCATCCATTTCTTCTCACATCTCTTCACTCAATTCAATATTCAATGTTTCAGATTTTTTTCTTCGAGGGCATCGCACCCGAAATATTTTTGGAAACACACTTGAAATTAAATCTAATGCCCTTGGACATGATGTAATATAAATTGCAATGATTAGACTTGCCATACCAATTATCTTCCCTTTTCTCTTGCACTGTATAAGCCGATAGAGAAAAAAGTTCACCTCAAACTATCCAAATTTCTAGAAACTTCTAGGGCCATAGACAAAATGCTCATACTGCTTCCCTCAACTTAATGGCAGATATTAAAATAACAATGGATAAAAGAGAGATCACAATTTCCATATGGGTAACCATGATTTGCTTCTTTGAAAACTCAAGTCCTCTAAGCTGTCAAACTTCGTTATCTAATAGTTTCAGACCTATTTCGGTAATCGGTACCACAGAGTAACCAATATTACTGGTAGTCTTTCTGACTGATGAGAGGTGAAGAGTGGAGTTCCTCAAGGTTCCACTCTGGCCCCCCTCACCTTCAACTTGTATACCCCTGACCTCGGTAGCAAACTTTAATATTTCAACTACCACAAGTATGCTGACGATATTGAACTCTACTTGTTGGGACCTATATCTTCCCTGAGTAGGAGGACATCGATCGAGTTATCTTTTGGGCCTTGAAAAATGGATTTACTCTTAACCCGGGTAAAACTCAGGCAACTGTCATTGGGCCTACTTCCTTTCCATCGCTTGAAACTTTGGCGTCTCTTCTGCCCCTTTGCATCAAAGGTGTTACAATCACTTTCTCGGAAATGGTTTAAGATTTGGGATCGGTAAATGACGATTTGACTGACGATTAGAATTTGGAAGTTGAGCGTGTGTTAAATGCCTGCGCCAAGAGAATAACATTCTTTATGGGTAATATTGTATACTCTCTTTTTAATAACAAAGCTCCAGAGTACCCACTCAACCTTTTTTCAGTTCGTTGACAGAGACATACCATCACAGTCTAAGCTACGTGAGAGTAAATCAATTCTCAAAATTCCACTGCATGGAACTGATAAGCTCCAAGGGTCGTTCATGTTAGGAGGTGCACGACTATGGAATAAATTCAATTCACGTATACGGAGTAAACTCAAAAATCTCTTCTTTTTTTTTAATTCTTGTGCAATACCTGCCCTTATATTTTTTCCTTTGTTATTAATTCTCGAATATTGTTTCTTCAATTCGTACATCATTGCGCTTCTATGTACTCTATATTTAGTTTATATAATTTGTAAGTTTATTCATGTACACTATCGATCAGGGCTTGCACATCTACCGTACTAAACATTTGTTATTTTTATCCTTAGAGGGCTATCTAGCTCTGGGAATTTTTGCGTAATATATACAAATACAAATAACCATTAGTCGATTAAACCGTTATTGCTCGTTTGGTACTCAGCAAACGATTAACGATTGTGTCGTCTAGTTGCAAAACCGGCCAACTCCTCAATTTCGCGAAATGATTTTTTTTCAGTTTTCTAATTCCGAAGATTTATGTTTGATCCACTAGGAATAAGAAGCCACGCCATAACCGGTCAATTTCTGTATGAAAGTGCGTTATCACGAAGAGATAAAAAAAATAGAAGTATTATAATAAACATGAAAAAGAAATAATAATAATGAAAATTTGAATAATCCTTCTCCTTTACATGCCCTGTCGTTTAAAAACGTATTTTTAGACACCCTGCCTCAATGTCACTTGAAAACAAAAAGATTTGGTTTCCAGCTTAATTTAGCTCGTGTGGCGAAAAATTATCTGTTCTCACAAAATTTTGTCTTTTGGAGTTGGCCGGTTTTGCAACTAGAATACACGATTGTTTGATGTACACAGAACTACAGAATACTATGTCAAATTATATTATATTGGGCTACAACTGCGGATGGTAGGCAGTTCCACAGGAATATGAAGTTTTTTGTACGTACCAAAGGCGATTGTAAAGTATGACTGGTGTTCCGATCATTTTAGTCACCAAGCTTCTATCATCATTTTTCCCCGATCGAAATAGAGCACAAGCAAAAGACGAGTGCTTGAGGCGTCAGCTCTCTCAGGAGGCGAGTTCTAGAAAAATACACAAGTCATTAAAAGCTCCATTCCACTTGACGCATTATACGGTATTTCCCATGACGAATCCGTTATTTAAAGCTCAATTCTAGAACAGGTAAACTTTCTGCCAAGATGGGATTAAAGATGATGAAATGACAAAAGGAATTTGTCGATGGGGGGATTTCGTTGATTTTCAGATAGATAGTGGGGGTTAAGGCATGAGCTTTGGACCTACTGCGTCTGGCTGCGGGCTCGATTCCCGCCTCGCACTGTGGAGTTTTTGTAGAGGAGTTGGTAGATATGGAGAAGAGGCGTTATGTAAAGACACCTCAACCCGTAAGAGGAAGAAAGTATAAACAAATATTCTAACATGAAAGATGGTGACAAGAGACTATCGTAGACTCTAACGCCATCTTTCATTTGTACTATAATCTCAGACGTTAATAACAAGAAGGATTGAACATCTCAACCGACTTCAATTATATATTCTAACATGATTGTAAACCAAAATGAGAATACAAAGATCAAATTTGGATATTATTTTTATAGATTATTAACGCTTCCGGGGAATTTTAGGAAACTCAGAATTTCCATAAATTTCCGAAAGAAGAAATGCAAATTGTACTAAAATTCTTACAATTTTTGGAACTTTGTTTTAATTTATAAATTTACAATAAATTCCCGGAAACTTTTGGGTGCTTCAGTTTCTGAAAATTCACGAAACTCAGAGAAATGAAAAGTACCTATATACAAATGTTTTGTAATTGTTGGTAATTTATATGTAATTTATAGTGAATTATCACACTTTTGCTTCCTCTTAAGCCGCCATGCTCAAGAAGCATTATACTGGGACTTCAATTATAGTCCGATATTGAATATGGCCTACAATGGCCTAAGACTTGGAGCAGCCTCGCTCCAACATTGACAGTCGGGGCCGTATAAACCATTGCTTTTTGTTTGCCTTCAATATTGAAGAAAATCTGCCTGCTTCACTGGTGCATTCTCATCGCAAGTTGGTGCGCGCATAAGGCGCTCGGATATTTATTGTTTGCTCTGGGAACGCTTTACATTATATTTTATTTGAATGATGATGCAGCTTTCGAGGTGAATTTATAAAAACCATCTCTTGTAGATCTCAGTTTATTCATGCATCCTCATATTCTGAATCTACTATGCAATTAGGTATCGGTAAAAATTATATTTACCAAGGTTCTGTATAGGCTTCGAAGTACACATTCTGATCGTGACGCACTTCATGCTCGATTTGCGACATGCATTTATATATATATATATGTTTATTTTGGCATAGAAGTTTCAATGGTTGAAACAAAAACAATGAGCCCTATCAAAAAATGTCTGAGGGACAATTTGTAGGTCTGTTGAGAAGCTATAATTATATCATACAATTTTCCATAGCATTTTCGATAGGTAAAACCAGAAAATTTCCAACATTTTTCAAAAGTAAAAACGAATGAAAGTTTTTTAAATAATTATCAATTTCCAAAAAATGTAAAGGAGAATCGTATTTTCTGATTGAAATATACTAGTTCATGATTGTTTGGAGAACTGCATTTTTTCAAGAACATCTTTTTGTTATTCAAACAATTATTCATTGTTTATTTTCGAAATTTCCAGAAATTGAGCCAGAGTTGTTGACTTTACCCCAAATTGGTATCCTATTCTATTTGTCGTTAAATAATTATATTATTTTGATAAATTTGTCCTAACGTTCAACGATTTTATCCATTTATTCAAACCACAAATATTGCTTCAAAAATATTCTTGAAATCGTTTTTTCTGAATTGAACATAATATTGAATAACTTCAAAGTAGCGTTCGACTGAGTGAACATGAGGACGTCGTGGCAAGCAATGAAAGAAAGAGGAATAGCAAAGAAATATTTGTGGAGACTAGATTCAGAGTGAGGATATTTTGGACAGGGAGAGGACTCAGGCAAGATTGCTCGTTGAGTCCCCTGCTACTGTTTAGTATAATGCTAGCAGGCTTAGGAAAAGGAGGTACGATCTTAGGAAGCAATAAGCTTCAATCTTTAGCATATATGCGGATGATGTTGTACTTTTGGCAGAGGACCAGTGAGGATTGAATTTGATGTTGAGAAGGTTTGAAGAGTACGTAAGGGGAGAAGATTTAACAGTAAACGGTAGTAGGACAAAGGTAATGTGTTTTAGGAATATAGAAGAAAGAAAATAGGAAAAAAATGGAAGTTCAACGGTGGAACGATTGAATTAGTGGAGAAATTCTGTTACATAGGGTTTTGGTTTGAATCAGGGGGATGTAACGAGCTGCAACCAAAAAAAAAAGGATAGAGTGTGCGAGTAAAATAATGGGCCAAATTTAGGGCATGGAAAAGAGAAGGTTTGAGGAAGATTGAAGGATGAGAGCATGGATGTTTGAAGAGAAGCTAAAGAGGGGAGAGTGGAGCAAAATCGCGCAATCGAGCATGAAGGAGGTTAGGTCTAGAGAGAAGAGAGTCAGTACAGAAGGCTCGAAATAGGAAGAAGAGAGACAGCGAATGAAAAAAGAATGTGATTTTCATGAAGAGAATGTAGGATGGCAGGAAACAGAATTGGAGATGATGATAAGACATGGAGAGGAAAGATGGAGCAAAATCATGGAATCGCAGTACAACAGGTGGTATAAGAAGGTCAAATGGGTCGGGCAACCAGACTACCTGACAAAATTGAAAAGGTAGAGCAAGTGGAATAGAGTGTGGTTATGAAGTGAAATCGTCGGAACATATGTAAGAGGTATGTATACTGGAGAGTGAGAAAGAGAGGGGGGGGGGGTAAAAGTGTGAATGATTGTGTGAGAGGAATATTGGATGAAAGTAGTAAGGAAATAAAATGGATGAGTAGACCGGAATAACTAAGGGAAGTAAAAGCCAAGGGTTTGTTCAGATCAAAGTACGTTAGAGAAATGAAGTAAAAAGTCGAGAAATCGATGAAATTGACAAATGGTAAGAGGAAACGGAAGTCCTTGAAGCTCGATCATGAGAAAATAGGAAAATTTGTAAGGACAAAAAATGTTCGAGGCAATGTTTTCTACAGCCTTTTTTTGGGTCGACATGCTGCGATGAAAAGTGCAATTAGCAGATGGCGCTTAAGGACCAAAAAAGCGTTTTCTCGGTTTTTGGCACAGAGGAAATTTTTTATCGCAAAACTGTTATTAAAAAGTTGTTTGTCTAAAAAAAAAACTGCAAAATTCAAACAAAAACTCTTCTGGTCTGACTTACCGTTCACGAGTTATAGCGTGACAAACCTGAAGCCGTAGATTTCCCATTGTTCCCGACGAAATCGATGTTATTGTGGGTACATAGTAAATCATTACTTCAGAGTGGATAAATAATTTATTTTGTAAGTAGGACTTTCAAATTATTCCTGCTTACGATAAGTTATTGTTATGAATTAACATCTATTATTATTATTCTTTCCCAAAACTATGCCGACTTCAGAATGGAAGGTGATTTAAGGAGGTTTCCAAAATTTTATATCAAACGAGCTGTCCAAAAATGTGCTAATAATTATTGTTGAGCGTGCAGCATGTAAAATACGCTTTTTCGAGTATTTTAGCGCCATTTAACAATTGCACTTCTCATCGCAGCATGTCGACCCAATAAGGAAAGTTATAGGTAACATTGCCCCTAATATATTCTGCCCATACAAATTTTCGCAAAAATGTACCATTTCCAAGATATATCAAATCCAAAAACTTGTTGAGTTTTCTCAAAAACCCGCCCCTGAGCGATCCCGCATTTTGCAGGTGAAGCTTTTTGAATGCTCTTCTAGCTATTTCAGCAAAAAAAAGTTTTATGGTATTTTTTTCCAAAAACGGCCTTTTTTGTGATAGATTGACTGTACTATAAGGTAGAATAATTAATTTAAGGCACTTGTGTAACCTTTTGTAAGGGGAAGGAAGCCCTCAAACCCGTGAAAGGAAAGGGAATAAATACAATACACAATATTGTATTATTATGAGGAGTAGTTAATTCTACCTAAAGATTCATGTTATTGTTCATACAGTCAGCTAATGTTTTTTTAATTCAAATTTCCTTCAAACTGAATATGAATAGTTGACATCTTCTTTTGTGCCTTATGAAATAAATCATGAAAGTTCACTGATGTAAATTATGATTTACGTTCCAAAAGACTGCTTTCTCATATTTCTATACTCGTTATATGATTATTTATCAGCCAGTTCTCGAGCATAATAAGACTGCATATAAAAACGATTTAGATTATATTGAAGTATAACATTTGAAAGTTACATATGAATATCAAGCTGAAAACTGTGAGGCACAAGAAATATACATTAATATATATTTACGAAAATGATTAAATGTTCGAAATTTTATACCATTGATCCATATTTTTTATTAAAAATTTTTTTGAACAGATAAAAATTGTTTCAACTATCACGTGACGTTCTCAACAAAATTTGCCATTCCTAAAAATCTTTCAATATTGTGTTTTCTTCAGAAAATACGAGTCGTAATATATTTTTTGGAAAACGATTGTTGAAACAAATAGGTTTTCTTTGTACAATTATGAAAAGGTCCATATATTCTTTCTATACACCTCACATTCAGAAGAATAATTATATGTTTCCTATTTCATTCAATTTTCTTCAAGTTATCGGAAAACAAATGCTCAATAAAATAAAAATTGTTGAAACAAATGGACAAGTTTGTTGAACATTAGAAGAATAGTATCGAAATCATATAATCATCCAGCGAAAAAAAGCATAGGATCCTAATTCAGAGGAAAAGTGAACATCCATGGCTCAATTTCTGGAAATTTCGAAAATGAAAATAAATAATTGTTTGAATAATAGCAATATGTTTTTGAAAAAATTAAATAAATGACAAAATATTACATTCAATCAAAAGATAAGAGTATTGCTTACATTTTGGGAAATCAATAATTGTTTGAATATGTTAATTCTGATGAAATCATTAAGAATGGTTTAAGAGTTATAAGAAATATTCAAATCGTCCACTTGTAAATATTTGTATGAAAAAGACGACAAAAATTGCCCAAAAGTAACGATCATACGTGAATGTGTAGTTTTTTTTATTTTTGCGTCATATTTCTGGCGGTCCAGGGGGAAGACAAAGAGCTTAAAAATACAAGTAATCGCAATTTATTTTTTTGGAAAAAAAACTTCCAGGCAGTAGGGGGGAGGGGGGGGGGAGGATAACTTGCCCTATAGCTCGAAAATCGTTTTTGGACCACCATAATAAACATATGTTGGATGTATGCTGACACATCAATGCCCCCCCCCTCCCCCTCAACAAAAATTCCCGGCTACGCGCCTGACCTCATTCAGTGACGCGCACTGACAATACTGCCCGCTTGGGTACTGTGCGCTTTTTAGGTACGAATATTGGTCCACTTGAAAGCGTTCGGAACACTCCCATGCGGACTCCTTGGACTCCCTCATCACCGACTGAAATTCTCGAAATGTAGATACTGTGGATGGACTATTTCTTATACCCAGTGTACTCCAGCCCTGCGTTGAAGGCATACGTGAAGGCAGAAATCTTGCAAGTGTTTTAAAAAATTGGAGCAAACACTATACAGGAGGAAAGCAGTATCGCCATGCAGCTATCTGGGAAATCCAATCTATACCCAATTGCCAAATGAAAGAAGGAGAGTACAAGGATAGCGAGGACAATCGTCGAAGTGCATTAGAGATATATAGTGAACAGAACAGAGAAAATTGGAGCTACTTCTAATCAAAACCTCTCAAACTCCTTCCATGGAGAGTACACACCTGGGTCACTCCAGAACTATTTATAAACGCTCTTAACATAGTGACCAATGCATGATTGAGATGCAGGATCCTAGTTTTTTTGGAGATATGCACAGCTTGTACTAAAGGAAAAAGACCAAATCAAGAGGGAGTGTTCGAGATTCCAAAAAAGCACCAATAATATTTGTGAACGAAATTTGCTTGTGACTCGCAGACACCTGTGGCAAGCATATTCTCATCGCGCGCCTAAAGGGCGCGCAGTCTCAGATCCCACGCTCAGTCTTCGTACTTCATCTGCTATCGGCGCGGCGAAAACATTTGCGTCACCTGATGGCTTTGGAGCTTAAAAACTCAGCCAAGAAAAAAGCTAGCCTAATGAGGAAATTATAATTTTGGAGCTTGAATTTTTTTACATAAATGAGCTCGAAACCAGTGATCTGAGAAATTTGGTGTGCTTTACAGACTAAAAGAAGTAAAAAAATAATAAGGATGTTTGGACACAAGTAACAAGAGTCAAATAAAAAGCGCAAATTTTAAATGTAGATGAGTAAGCAAAAACCTGAAGAATTTGTAAACATTCTTCAACCATTCATGAACAAATTTCTGCAGACAAATAATTGAAATTTTTTTAATTTTTTGTGGAAATTGAAAAAATATATGAGTATACTATTTTCTGTTATGGTCAAGCTATTGAAATTATTCAAACTCCTAACTGTCACAGGAAGGTTCTGAAACAATATATTGTTCTGGATCTTGAAAAAAAAACTCCTCGAAAACATTTTCTCAAATTTTCATAGAGATCCAAACAATAGCTCAATGAGGAAAAAGTGTTTTGCGGCGCAGTTCGATGTTTACATACACTCAGCTTCAAACTTTGAATCTTTGAATGCGATTATCTCGAAATCGTTTTCTTCCAAAAGTGCCTTCGCTGTGACCACGATTGCACAAGAACTATTTGACCGATCTTCTTCAATTTTTTTTTAAATTGTCTACTGAAAGTTTTTTCGGTGTTTTGATTTCAGTTGACCTGCTAGACTTCCATCGTGGTCACCGCGAGCCGCTAAAAAAAAAGGTTCCTAGAGATTTGCCATAACTCCGTTAATTATTTATATTTTTTTGAGAACAAACCTTAGTTTTTTTCATAAAAACATGTACAATAATTAAATAATAACTTCAATGTGATAAAATGATTGCTACAAACGTTAAAAGAAATCCAAAATTTCTTCAATTTTTACCCTCAAAAAGGTATATGACCCCTTAAATATCGCGATTTTCATAAAGAAAAAAAAGCAATCGTATATTCTTTGGAAACTGTGCATTCCAATATCTTGATTGGAACAGAAAATAGTATGCTTTTATTTTTATAAATATAAGCCAACAATTTCCAATATTTTTTCAATTGGTCTAAAATAATTTATTAATAAATGTTTGAAGAATCTTGGTGAATTTCTTCAAATCCTTTTTATCTCATCTTTAATAAAAAGTAGTACGCTGAACTTTCCTCTTGTTATTTTTGTCCAAAAATCCTTACTTTTTCCTTTTTTTACATTCTTATCAGAGAAGGTGTAAGATTTGTGTAAAATTTGCCTCGTGACCCCCCCCCCCCCCCCCTCCCACACTGTCCTTATTATGCCCCAC
>WSXT02014595.1:0-14433 GCA_011762715.2 Neuroterus valhalla
AGGTTTTTCTTTTAAATTCAAGTTTTTCTAATGAAGCTAAATTATTTCGTACAAAATTCAGCTGGTTCGTATTTCGATAGTTTGTTGGAAGTAAGTATTTATTGTAGTTACACGTAGAAGTTTTTCTTTTATAATCAAGTTTTTCTGTAAGGAATCTAAACTATTTTGTACAAAATTCAACTGCTTCGTATTCAGTCAGTTACTGTTAAGTTGAAAAATGCCAAATCTATGATAAATGAAATTTTTAACGAAAATAGAATGTTAATTCTCAGGTCAAAATGATTAATTTTCTACTAACCATCAAAATTGCAACCTGGGAATCTTATTTTTCTACTAGAGAGTTTGTTTTTCCTCTCAACAAAATATTTGCATGTGCAAAAGAAAAATATGGAGTTTCGACCATGAAGATGGCCAAATTGGCCGACGGCCATGCAACGCTTGAAAGACCAGTTCCCGTCCGATCACTGAAGTAAATCAACGTTGGGTGCGGTTAGTACTTGGATGGGTAACAATTCGTGAATACCGCGTGCTGTTGGCATGTTGACGGGAGACTGGTGTCCTTCCGTGTATCCAACTCAACAAATTATAACTTTTTACGAGTTACGCTTACCCCGCGAGGGTTCATGGCTTGATGGTACAAAAAAAACATAACTGCACAAAGCCGTTGAACGCTTTTGCGTATAGTCACTGGCTGCTGCCGGCGCGCGATTCAAACCAGATAGATTACGTACCTACGTAAATTATATAGAGAAATGGTGGAATTTCGACCACAAGGCGATCCTAATAGATTATTTCCCTTCTCACAACTAACTTCACGAAATGAAAATGTGTTGCCGGATTGTAAAATTTTCAGACAAAATTTAGATGAGAATCATCTAACATTCGATTATTTTACACGAAAGAAATACAAGTTTTTATCAATTTTCTTCCTATTTTCTTGCCCTTAAAATATGATTCTTATAGTTATAAATCCGAGTTACTGGATGGCAACAAATTGCTGTCCGAGCTTATTCGGGATTCTAAATCGGTTATTTTTGTTGGATGAAGATACTTTACGTGCGATTCAATTTCTATATCTTGATGAATATTTATTAGGGAGTTACACGAGCATTAAAAATATTATCTCGAGATTTCATTCAGAAGATAGATCGCCGTTATTATCAAAAAAGAATGTGAAGAGACACGTTACCGTATGGCATTCACCCATATTTGACTGGATATTTTTTACGTCAAAAAAAGTGATAATAACTTGGAAATAAGGTATTAGCTGTAAAATAGGCTTGGTCATATCCCGTAATTACAAAAAAATATTTCCTCAAATGGAAGCGTATATTCTTGCAGGAATTTATGTTATCAGATCTTTTTCTTGACCCATACGCTTGAAAAATGTTCTTGATAAATGATTTATATCTTATAAACCATCTGCATAAAATTTATTTAATACAATTTGCGAAACGTTATTAGCATATTCAATTATGTATGTCGATTGAGTTTGGAAACATAACAATTTCAAAGGTAATTTAAAACTCAAGTGACAACCAAAGGCAACGGCTTAAACAAACTAGTAAAAAGGCACAATGAGAAACACCAACGTATGGTAATCAACCTCGTCGCTAATCAGAAGTATTCAACATTTCGATTGTTGATTAGAGTCAAATCGTGCGCAATAATGACTGACTATGGGTTGCAAGCCACAGCTATTATGTTGTAAAAGCATGACAGTTCCTGCGGATTCGGCAAATTACATATATTTACACAGAAATATATACATACATGTATATATACATATGTGTATGTATATTTATGTGTGGGTGCAGAGCTGCCCCAGCCAACAACGCCCTGTGTTGTATGTTGGTAGTCTTTTACTGGATTTCTGTTATAACAAAGGCAGACCAACCTAAAAACCGACCATAATTCTCCGGATGAGCGATATTTCACGCCTCCAGTTATTCCGATGTCTGCACTCTCCTGCTCCACTCAACCGTTCTTTTTTCTTCGCAATTTTCTCAACTTATCTCGTATTTCGCAAAAATACAAGCGAGCACGAAAATGTAATTATTTGCAGCCCTGGGGCAGGGATTAACACTACTTTCCCAGTCTTGTCGTGACCAGAATCCTGTATATAATTATCTCAAAGCGTGAATTATATTACGTACTGTCCTGCATGAGAGCTTTTTCAGGATAAAGAGCTTTTCAATTCAGTGAGCTTTTTCAATTTTTTCTATACTCACGTCCCTATATTCCCAATCAGTAAAAAGAATGAGAGACAACAATAGAAACATGAGAAAATATATTTTGTATAAACGAGATGCTTACTGAATGAAAGACGTATACAAAAAAAAGGTTAAAATGTGTTGCAAATAAATTTATGGACGATTGAAAATTAAACGGATTCCAGCGAAAGTTTCACCAAGGTAAAAAGAACAGTTCTACGTCATGTAACTAAGTCATATGGAAGTGACCATTACTTTACACATTGGAACTTACTTTTAGACACTCAGTAAAAAGCAACTCAAAACTCTAGGAATCGTAATTTTTACTCCAGTTTAGTGGACAAAAATAAAGGTAGATAGCACTGGCGTCGCGTCGTAGGTATGGCTACCTTTTGAATTGACTCGTCAAAATACGTGGCAAGCATGTAAACATTGATCAATTTTGAATGAATAAACAATATTGCATGATTATTTTGTGGTTTTTTTTTAAATGGAATGAAAATGATGTTTTTGGGATTCCTAAACATTAGTTTCAGTGTCGAAAAAATTGTTGAGTGCATATAATTAAACCGCAAATCTGAATATGCCAACAATTTTGTGAAAGACAAAGCCTACGAAATTGTTTTTTCCCCAAACGCCAAGAGATGAAAAATTGTTAAAACTATCTCTGGTAAAAAGCAATGAATGAGAAGGTTATATAGTAAAATATTTTGCATTTCAGTTGATACATTTGAGCGTTTCATTCAAATCTTATCTTAAAATTTCACTTGTCTATTTATTTCTAGGAATTTTATGATTGGATCGAAGTTAACTCCAAATGAATTCTGATAAATTGAGAAAAATTGGATTAATTTCATCAAAATTGGATTGAATCCATTAAAACTGAATGTATCCTAACGGAATTGGAGTGAATTTAGAGTGAAATTCCATTATATTCATACGAATTCAAGGTGATTTTGGAGACCAATTCAAGTGAAATTAAGGGTCAAATAAATGACAACTTATAAAAGACTCCTTCAGTGAATTTAAAAGATTTGAAGAGTGTTCAGGCATTCAAGATAAGTACCAAGAATCAAAACAAGTTAAAAACAATTTAGAATAAATTAGTAAGAACCTTCGTGAAATCTCCCTGAGATCTTTTAAACCTTTGAAATATTTCTGAAATTTTCGTGAAATCTTCATAAAAACTAGGTACTGAAATTTTCGGAAATCTTTAAAATCTTAGAAGTCTTTGGATTTTTATATATTTTTCTATCTCAAAAAAAAAATATTCAATAAATTTCAATTGAAGAATAAATAAGAAACTAAAAATGTCAATTTCATACTTATTCAAATTCATTACAGTGTTTTTAATACTTTAACAACACTTTTACACTGTTTACACAATAAATAAATTTTTAACGGAATATCTGGATTTTTGAACTACACATATGAAATTTTGGACAAAAAAAAATCATTTTCTACCAAAAACCGATTTTCAAACTGAGGAACATAAGTTTTGAACAAAAATGGAACAACTGGATTTCAATTGGATGAGTTTTCAACGAAATTCCGAAAAATTTTCCACCATGAAGAATTATATTTTACCAAACAACACGAATTTTTAAGAAAACATCTGAAGCGAAAAAGAACTTTTCCATCAACACAACATTTATGACTTTTTAGCGACAAGAAAATAATTTAGAATCAAATAGTTTATTTCATATCAAATTTTCAAATTTCAAGCTAAAAAGATCCATTTCCTACACAAATGTCGAATTTTCAATACCAAAACATTATCTACAACAAAAATGTTTATTTTTCACTAGATATTTCAATATTTAAAAAAAAGTTCCATTTATACCCAACTAGCGATATTTTCCGACCAAAATAGTCGAATTGTCAACCAAAAATATTAATTTCCATCCAAAGAGGTAATTTTCGACCAAATAGTTAAGGTCTTTACCGAATGGTTCATATTTTATACCCAGACGAATTTCGTTCAGAAAAATTGAAATTTCGAACCGATAATTTTTTTTCTCTTTTTTGAAAATTGTATTTTCTATTCAGAAATCCAGCACCTGCATAAATAGCTTGAGTTTTGAACAAAAAGTTCAATTTGCTACCAAAATAGTTGAATTCTAATAAAAAAAGTTCAATTCCAACCAAATAGTTGAATCCACGAAATACATTTTTTTTCATCATTCATATAAATTACAGTAATTATATTCTCAGCCGTACTTATTAGTTTAAGAAATTCCGAAAACCATCAGGATTCTTCTCTCGCACACAAAAGGCCGGGAAAATGTTTTTTATTACGAAAAAGAAACATTTTTCAACATTTTGCCATGCGGAAATCGCTAGAAGAGTATTCGGAAATGGTAGGTTTTTGGAACAATTTGTTGGGAGAAAAAATGTTAGGGGCAATGTTTCGTACAATTTTTCCTGTGGGTCGATATGCTGGGATGAAAAGTGCAATTAATATATGGCGCTTAGGTACCAAAAGAAAGCGTTTTCTCGCTTTTCGACACAGAAACAAATTTTTTATCGCAAAACTGTCAATAATAAATTTTGATGTTACGGTTTTTTGACCAGGCATGTATAGTTATATTATGATATTATTGTTTTTATCTACTGGTCTTATAAATATTTGAATAAATAATTATTTAAATATTGTTTTCAAAGTTTTGAAAAAATGACTCTCTAGCTCCGCTGGGATTCGAACCCAGGTCCTACATATTTCCGGTCAGATGCTCTCACCCTTTAAGCTACGGAGAGTGCAAGATTCATTGTTCACAACCTTCAAAAAGCCAATTTTGATGAAATTGTTATGCTTATAGAAATTTTAATTCTTCCAACATGAATGTGATTTTTAATTTCGATGTTACGGTTTTTCGACCAGGCATGTATAGTTATATTATGATGTTAATGTTTTTGTCTACTGGTCCTATAAATATTTTAATGAATATTAATTGAATATTGTTTTTCAAAGTTCAGAAAAAATGACTCTCTAGCTCCGCTGTGATTTGAACCCAGGTCCTACAGTCCTTCATCTGTAGGACATCGGTTCGAATCCCATCTTATTATTAATCATCTGTTTTTTTATGTGTACCATTTGATATGAATTTTTTTCTCAAACTCGAAAATTGACAGTATTTTTCGTCTTTGGGATTCACAGACGATCTGGTAACTGAAGTGTAGATTCATGAAGAGTATTCAGAAAATCTCAGCTAGAGCCGACAATATATCGAGAACAATATCTTGTGTATGGAATATCTCGAGAATTTCGAAAGAATGTTCTGAGAACGCCTGAGGAATTTTCAGAAAGTGTCTCATACTCTTTTATACCACAGAATGTTCAATGTTATTTCCTCCGAACTGTCTACCATCGCGGAATTTTCCGTAAGGCCAACCCCATTCCACCTACTTTATGGCTGGCTTTATGGAATTTCCCGTAACTCTAGCCTCAGCGCTATACTTCATCCAGTTGGCCTCCCAGAATATTTCGTAACGATACTCAATGATTATTTCCTCAGTGAAATAATAATTAGTATTTGTAAGGTCATCAAAAATATTAACTTTCCTCTGAACTCTATACACTTCGACTCTAACATATTCGATAAGCGTGAAAGCTGAAAAATTTTGAAGAGGAAAGTAAATGTTCGCGTGGAAAACTTGATCACCCAATATCATCGCACTCTGGTCCTGGGAGTAAACAAAATTCTGTCATTTGAAAAGGCCAGAAAACCAAATTATTATGATGAAAGACCAGTGAAGCGCTACCAGACTTCTTGACTCTTTTAAAAATTCATTAGCAAATTAACTTCTCCTGCCTCGTATCCACCCCCAGTCACTGATCCCTCCACTCCTCTCGCAAACTCTTCGCTCTTCCGAGCAGTGGAATTTCATCCCTTTAGTCCTTTTTATTCCGAGATCACGGAAGCATTCGAAACTCGAATTTCGCGAGTTCCAAACTGAAATTTGATGGAGCTGAATTCTAATTTAACTCGAACTAATTTATTCCAATTTAATTTAACAGGAATCCGAATGTCAGGTTTAATCCGCATTCGCAATCTGGTAAAGTCCTGACCATGACGAACTTCTACAACAATTGAGGTATTTCGAAGGGATGAGGAGGGAGTGAATTATTCAATTTATCCATGATTCATGATTCGGGAGATTTGATAACATGAGACTCGTGCCAAATTTTGAATTTGTGACAGTAGAAATTGGGAATGATTTTATTACAATTAATCACAAAAAGGAATGCTTTCTATCAGAAAATAATGAATCGAGAAATAATAAAAAAATATATATATATTATTAGGAAAACTGTTGAAAATTATTTTTTTTCGGAATAATTCATGATAATTTCATAGAAATTATAATAACCTCTTTGCTTCAATAAAAATGAAGATTAAAATTTCAGACATTGGAAATCAGAATCAGAGCAAAGAACAAAATTAAGTTTCCTTTGACCTCTAAAATTAAAGTTAATATCTCGAATCCATGCTCGGAACCTGACTATGTACGGACTTCCAGTCTATTCCGTTTTGTCGTTCATAGTTTGACCGTAAAATAAAATTTTGTTGTTTATTTGTCTGGGATATAGGCTTTTTCTTTCTCTTACCATTATTCACGTTTTCACAAGAACTGTAAACCTAATCAGAAAAATGGTCAGAAGTGAATTTTCAGATCTTTCTCGAATAAATCATTTTTCTCTCCAGCGTGTTTTTGCACTCAGCATGATTGAGCGGAAACATGAATTTTCAATTTTTAAAAGCTTTCTTGATGGATTAAAATGGAACCGATGGTCCAGCATGGATGGTTGGTGGAAATTTTCCTTCCATATTAGGCCTCAAAAAAGTCTGCCAAATCAAAATCCAATCCGATCAATCTTTCGAAAATTATGGTGCCTACACTTTACAACAGACTACGGACTACGGGCAGACAGAAACCTTCTTAAAAATTGTTATTTCAGACTCAGGGGATCTCAAAACGTAAACAGTTGATGAAACCCGATGAAGTCCAATTTTGCATAAAACTAAAACCTTCCCATCTAGAATGGAAAGGTGAAAATGCGTTGTGTATCCTCTTCGGAAATATTTTGCCCTCCCGTAGAAAGGAGTACTTAATCTCATTTCCTCAACAGGAATCATAGGCTTACACGACGGAGGGCAAAAAGAGATTTTCCGAATTTTCTCCAGGTCAAATCTCATACTAGTTCAAAGGAAAAGTATAGAAGAATCGGAGTAACCGAAATAAGTTTAGGCCCTGAAAGGGCACGTTCTTTGACTTTCTTTTCCGGCATGATTTATCAAAGATAAGTTTCAAAATTGTTGGAATAAACCTTCAATTCCTTGAAATTCATTATAAATTCATTGAAATTCTGAAGTTTCTTGTCCGACTGCGGTCACACTCCACGCTTGTTCTAAGTTCCCGTTGGGAATATGGAGGGAGGCAAACATATAGTACACTTACCGCTTGGACGGGCGCCTATCGACTTAGTACCGGTTGCTCGGCTGTTCATGCTTGAGTAATTCTGTTCCTCCCCTCGACCCTTGCACGATGCAGCACGACAGCCCATCAGCCTTGAAAAGGCAGTACCGTAATGCGCAGTATAGAAGTTGTTTACTTGGATACTTGCGACGCACGTATTCACGAGACTATACATACGGTCCTGATTGTTTACCTTCGCCTAGTCAGTCGTCGCTTCGAATCTGGTTCGAACTGGATTTCTAATTTCTATCGCGTCAGGACCACAACCCCCGGTACTGGCCCCCGTCTAGGCGGTGAGTGTGATGGGAAATAACCCTTATCGGTCAAAAAAACATCCTTTCATCTTCTATCCTGATTTTGTCAAAGATGAATTTTTCACGTGCTAGAATTCACATAGAATTCTTCAGCATTCACTAGTAATTATCTATAGTTCTTTAGAATCCTGCCGAAGAAAGGCCTTAACAAAAAAAAAATGAAAATTTTATTGAAACATTGGCAAAAGAAAACATCCACCGCAGGCAAAGAGGCGCTGCTGTATCGAATCAAACATGGCTGCACATGGGATTCGGCATGCATATGATTAGTATTAGTCTTAACACGTTTATTTAACAAAGTATAATTTAAATGTGATAAAAATGTTGCTTCCCTCTCTTGAAACATTGTGAGAGTATGGTGTTGCAACGACGTCTTCCAAAAACATGATCGAAGGTGAAAGAGTGGTCAATTCTGGTTTTATAATTATGTGTGAGACAATTTACAAAGAGGAGGATAGTATTGACATATTTTTTTGTGTAGGAATATCTGTCGATTACCCATAGATTTTATTCAATGATCATACGATAATCATTCTATTTAATAATCACGTAATAACAGCATAAAAAACAAACCAGGAAATACATAATCATCAACGCTGAAGTGCAGAGAGAAAACTAGTAATTGTTTATCAGTATTTTGGTACTTTATGGAAACTCAAATTAGTTTTGATATTTTTTTTGGAGTGACATTTGACAAGACAGCACACATTACCTTTGCGAGTATCGTTTCCCTTCCTGTGGTTCCAGGAGAATTCCTTTTTTTAGATTTTATATTACTTTTAGAAATTTCTTATGTACTTCTAACTAACTGATCTGACACAAAATTAATTATTATCACGTTATTCAAGTGCGGCATGCATGTTAACAATGCTACGTGTATCCAATAGGCAGCCATGTTGGTTAGTTCGCTAGATGGCCATTAGGTCTCGCCAATGATCTCATTGACATATAAACTGGACTGCTCATCTGGATGCGTGAACTCGAACGTAGTAGGAAGAAAAGGAGATAGCGTCCTATCCTTTGCGCGTAGTGACGGCGCGAGCCTTTCATGGGCCCCGTTTCATTATTCACACTTCCTAAAATTAATTTTTCCGCCAAACATTTCCCGAAACTTTCCTATGTAAATTTGATAATCTTTTCGGTAAAATATAATTAGCACTGTTTGGAGATGTACGTGTATGCTTGAACGTGTCTTCTTATATAGGATAATTATTATCATCCTGGTCGTTCGTATTCCATTCTAATTTTATTTGGATCAAAATTTTTTATTAAAACTTGCAAGTTTTATCCAATTATCAAATATTTGATGCATGCTCACCAATAATTTATACAATTTTTTTGTTAATTTTTTATGTTAATTAATAATTTCTTAAGTGAAATCATAACTGCATATAAGCATAGATGTTCATGCAAAATAAAAAAGACAAGCTGAATTTAATGTATTCAATAAATTCATCGATGTAAACTTTGATATTTATGCCCCTAATTTTGTCCGAGTTCTTTATTTCGTAGTTTTATTTTGAAACGAATATTATTTAATGTATTTAATGTAGTACATTATATTAATTTCAAAATAAATCATCGGCATATAAATATTATATGTCGCTGCTGTGAATAAATGCTTTTCTAGGTTATGACGTAAAGACAAAGATATAATAATATGATTACCTGCAAAATAAACGCCCGTCGCCCACGTCGCTTCGCGTTCACCAAAAAAAAAGCACCTAAAATCCATTTTTTTCGTTATTTGAATTATTTATATTGAAAACTTCAAACGAGCTTGGGCCTTCAAAACCGAGGCTGAGTCCCCATTAAAGGTCCCGCTAACTATTCATACAGGCCTGAGCCAAAACCAAGAGCCAATCAGAAAAAGCAAGATGGAGACAACCGAGGATGCATCCTATGTCCCTTATTTTCTACACCAAAATGGATGCGCAGTGGACATGAATGATCCTCACTTGTGCATGTAAGTATTGCGCTTGCCCTGCACAGCGATCCTCATTGGCCGCCGTTGGCCGCCATTTGGCGCGTTATTCAAAAAGGTTAAAATTAACTATTAATAAAGGTAAGATAGATAATCATTATAATTTGCACATGAATGTCAGAAATGACCTGATCTGTAATTAAGGCTAGAGATTAAATAATAATACGTATATTCTGTAAACAATAGAAAGAATTACCTTCATGTTCCGCAAAAATGATCTATTTTTTACAAAATATACACATTATTATTATTCTATATCATTTGTCGATTATTAGAACTAAATATTTCCTTTGTGAATCTTATTGAAAATCACATATATTTTCGAAGAATTTCATCTTAATGGAAAAGAAAATGTTAATTCTTGCAAATGTTTCTTTTTACATCATTCCATTCTCAGATTTTAAGGGCAGCTAGTGTCCATAGAATAGACTTACCTGAAAAGTTTTATTTGATTCAGAATTTCTTGAAGGTTGCTGATTACAATTGTTATCATTCCGATTAAAATAAACAAAATACTGTCCTACGTTAACATTAATTAATAAATAAACTAAACAGTTAATTCATTTTTACCCTCATACTTCATAGAGGAAAATTTTTTTTCTTGATTGTAATCAAAATATTCCTTTAATTTTTTATTTGAATTTTTATAAACCTGCTATTTGTAAAACAGTTGCATAAAGCATTATATTCAACATATACTCATAAATTTTTAAAAGACTTTATAGGTTGACTAGGGGATGATAAATTATATAAATGCGTATTTTTACTCTGAACATAATAATCTTGAAATTCATGGTTCATTGACTTCACAGGAAATTACCTTTACCAAGCTTACTCCCAAAAAAGGAAGCTCATTATTACCACCATTCGCAGTTCCTCCAGGCTAAACGTATAAAGTGGTGAATATGTGTGTGCGTATGTGTGTGCGTTTGCGTGGGTGTGCAAGAAGGTAAAACGCTTCGCAGATTTCTGAGGTAAGAGCTTTTCCATGTTGTTCAAAAAGAAAATGAAAGATACATGCATAAAATTCAACATCTAATAATATTTATCATATTATTAGTTATATTATCATTATATTAGTTATATTAAATAAAATTAGTTTTCTAATTGCGATGCAATAATTGCATTTGAATCAATCAGAAACAAGAATATTCTTTCAATTTTTGTACCTTCTTATTTGCCCTCAATGCCAAATTTTTATCCACGTGCTCAGAATAATGGATTCTCTGATATAATTTAAATGGCTATTTTCTGAACTCCATCGCCTATATTACCTGTACACGATATTGCAGTTTCACACGTGTGGTCTATCATCGTCGAGAGATAATATCATTTTGTGATGGAAATCTGTCGTCCTCTCGATCACGCAGATAACAGCTTTGTTCGAATCGGCGATCAAACTAACCTCACACTATATATGGATATAAAAAGTCAACTCTTTTGCTTTATTTGATTTTCTATTCGTATCTTCTATTCTTGTTACAGGTAAATAGATATGAAATCATTTCCTCAATAATTTTTTGCTCTATTTATTTAGTATTACACGGAAAAAATTTGTAGTGGAGGAATTAGAGAAGCAGTTACGGAGTGGCGAATATGGGAAGAATTCGGTGAATTAACAATAAATTTTCTGTAAATCATCTGAAACTGTCCAGTCATAATTATAGGACTGATAATAAATATTTAAAATTGGTGCTGTGAAAATTCAAAATTATTACGGTTCTTGGTCGCTCAAAATTACGGAACTCTACTGAGTTTCGGAATGCACGGATATGACGGCGCGCTGCACATGTGTCTGCCGCGAAAACAGGTGCGATACGACACACAGTGGAGTGGATTACTTTTGTCGTGAGTGTTTGTTTCCAAATTCCTGCGATAAATAGTGATCCTGAAGGTATATAGACTTTTTGGAATAAAAATTTTACATTTGTCTGCACATTTTACATCATGTATTTTTATGCGACTAAGGCTCTTCAAGCGATTCTAAAAATAGGTTTGTTTGTGATATAATAGCCTATATTTTTCATCATATCAGATCGCATCTTGAAATGACTTTTAATTAGTAGGTAATACTATCTCGAATAACATTCGATTAACTTTCGCTGCGAATATCTGCGATTCTGCTTTGTTTTGTTTATCAGCTTAACCTTGTCGCGCAACCACCCACGTAGCCATAGCGGGCATAGACCGAACCAAGGAAAAAACAAATGATTCTTATAATTAAAATGACGTTTCAGATTGTAGTTGTTGTGAAGATTCCGATGATAGAACAGAATGATACGTTTGAAAAAAAAACAGAATAGTATTTGATGAAATAAGGTATTTCGGGTTTCAATCGTGTACAAACTACAAAAAATTTGTCGACGTTTCGCGAATAGTATTTATTATAATCGATCAACTCTAAAATATAAAATATGTTATTCATTAAAACTTAAACTTTGTTATTCTTGACGTTTTTTCTCAATATCTAAAACTTGAATTCAACTTCAAAAAATGTATTTCATTTCCAAAAATATGGCTGCTGATTCTTATGAAAATTTCAAGTTTATATATCCATTTTTTACGATCCCTTACCTCATGGAACACGATATTTTCGATTTTCAAACAAATTAAAAGAAATTCATGGAGAAACAGTTGCCATTTTTGGAAATTGTTTCAGTTTTCCAAAACGTCTTTCAATTAAAATGATCGATCGATTAAAAACAGTCAAAAATGCAGTTCCACAAATATTTTTAAGCTATAGAAAAAAACTTAGGCACGTTAGAGTGTACCTTTTGATTTTCCAAAATGCTACTTTCAGATTCACAAAAAGTAATTTCAAGTGAAACCAAAAAAAGGGGGAGAAATCCATATTTTTATGTACGAGCCATCATTTCTGGTCGGACATTTTGTTTTATATCCAATTCGGGTTTCAAATTCTCCATCAACGTCCGTCAAAACCCTAAAAAACATATATTCAGTTCATTAACATCAAAACTGAATTAATGGCAACCTTTCCGACGATTCAGTCCAATGCGCGACAGCCAGTTTCAACAAGAATATATTTTTCTTACGATGTCTGCTAATGCGGAAAACCGGGGAACGTTCGAGAATTTTTTTAAACTGGAAAAAAACTGCAAAATGACACTGAATTTCTTACTTCGCCAGGAATTGGACAAATTTTTAGAGTAAAAAATTTATCTAACCTTAATTTTAACGTTTTTTCCCAAATCAATTAAATTATTATTTTCTTCAATTATGATATCGTTCAGTTTCGAATGCGTAGTTTTTAATTCTTTCACTTTAAGAATTTGCCATCTCCAATTGCAATTTTCAAACGTAGAAATTAATTAAAGAAATTCAAAACGCAGTTCAAAGCCTTGAATCATTTAAAATAAGAATATCTTGAAATCGGAGATTTAACATTCAAAAAGAAAAATGTCAGTTGATCAACGGTAAATGTGAATCAATTATTGATTCGTCAAATCGAGCTGTACTTTAGGAATTGAAAATTATTAATATTTTATTTTGCAAGACAATTCGCAATCTGTTCACACTATCATCATCTTCAGTTTCAATCAATTTCAAATTCGATGAATAAATAACAATTAAGCACTTATTATTCAAAAAAAAAATTCGAGGAATTTGGAGAAATATTTAGAAGTTTGGAAAAAATTCCAATTTTATTAAAAATTTGAAATTATTATACATATTTTGAACGAAGTGTACCGAGATCATCTTATTTTCTGCGTCAAAGTATTATTATAAAAAAATTACATGATTGAATTGTAAAACCGCGTGACTCAATTTCGAACTTGAAAATTTTGAAATTAAAGCATAAAGTTTTGTGATTCCAATGCGCAATATTTTACGCTTATAAAATGGCAGTTCTCAATATCATTCAAGGGAACATTTAAAAAGGAATGACATATAATTGCACATTTTCATTTTCTATGCCCTCAATATAAGAATGGATTAAAAATGTTTGTAAATTATATAACTTTGGAGCAGTTTTAGATTAGAATCATAAAAACTTGCATATTTCTCATTTTATTATCTAGAATAAAAGACTTTTGAGTTGTAATCAATAATTTCTTGGTTGTCATTTATGACGTAAAAATGAATAATTTCATTTCCAGTCTCTCGAATGATAAACTTCACAAAAATATCTGACGTTCAAGGAAGAAAATTAGGTATAACTTGGTCCACGAAAAATGTTCGACCCGGCATTGGTCGTTTCCCACAAGCGGTAAGAATTTTCTTGGTAAGTCTGTATTTATTACGGATTTTTTCTCATATCCGCCACTCCGTAACCAATTCTATAATTCTTCCAGTATAGATTTTTACATTCTCATCAGAGAAGGTATAAGATTTGTGTAAAATTGGAACCCCCCCCCCCCGTTCTTTGCAAATAGCCACGTTTCGGGGCGCCCAGAAACCCAAAAACAGATTCATTAGAATGAGT
>WSXT02014617.1:15354-29344 GCA_011762715.2 Neuroterus valhalla
TAAGCGGAGGGGATGGATTTCTCGGCGCATCCAGAGTGTCCTCCGGTAGTAGGATTGTGTGATAAGCGGAGGGGATGGATTTCTCGGCGCATCCAGAGTGTCCTCCGGTAGTAGGATTGTGTGATAAGCGGAGGGGATGAATTTCTTGGTGCGCACAGGATGCTCCGGCAGTAGGATTGTGTGGTAAGTTGAGGAAATTGATTTTTCGTTGCGTCTAGCGCAGTGGTCGACACGCTTTGACCATGTCACGCTACTCTGACCGGCCTGACCGGTGACCTACATTTTGGTCAGGTACCTGTGGGTTCGGTCAGAACGACCTTTTCTGCAGTCGTGCTTTTTTGGAGAATGGAAAAAAAGTTGGATTCGAAAACTCCTAATTTTGAAGTAAGCGAGTTGAAAATTACATGTTTGGAATCTACGAATGTTCAAAATTTTAACGTAATGCAATTTGCTCATCGATGTTCATAAATCGGATGAAGAATGAATAAAAAAATAAATATTGAGGTTAAATTGTTTTTGTCGGACTCCTTCAAATTTTCTACTTTTAAAGATCAACAATATGTAATCGAAATCAGAAAAATTCGTGGATCCCAAATATATATCATTTCAAAATCGTTATCTGCAAAATTCAGAAAAATTCATTTCCCGTATTTGGACCTGGCTACAAACGAAAGATACCTAACCGAGAAATCTCACGCAAACTGATATCTGCTGACAGACTGAAAAAGAGGCATAAAACAATAGGCTGGGTTGTATCTGACAATACCTGGGAACTCAGCAAAAAGTCTGCCCATCACTGGTCTAGCGTCCTCCGGAAATGAGTCAATGTGGTCAGCGGAGGGGATAGATTTCTCGGTGCGTTCAGCCTCCCTCGGCAGTAGGATTGTGTGGTAAGCAGAGGGGATGAATTAGTCGGTGCGTCTAGCGTCTTCCGAAAGTGAGATATTGTTGTGAGTGGAGGGGATGGATTTCTCGGTGCGCACAGGGAGCTACGGCAGAAGGACGGTAAGCTGAGTGGAGGGGATGGATTTTTCTGTGCCCCCAGTGTGCTCCAGCAGTAGGATTGTGCGGTAAGGGGAGGGGCTTGATTTCTTGGTGCGCACAGGGAGCTACGGCAGAAGGATGGTAAGCTGAGTGGAGGGGATGGATTTCTCTGTGCCCCCAGTGTGCTCCAGCAGTAGCATTGTGCGGTAAGCGGAGGGGCTTGATTTATTGGTGCGCCCAGCGCCTTTCAGCAGGAGGATTGTGTGGTAAGTTAGTCCGGGCGCTGGAGAGGGGTCTCCGTATGCACTTCTATGTTCAGTCGGACACTTCGTTTATTTTTATGTTTTTTGGTGTAGGAAATCGATTTTTTTAAGTCTTCGAGCCCAAAACCCGTAACATTTTCTGTTATTAACAATTTAATTGTTTAAATCGATACATCTGATCGTCTGCATTATTCACAAAATTTTCGCTCAATAAGATTGATTGTAAATTTCATTACGAACACTTTTCACTTTCATCTTTGCAAAAATCTCGATTGGAACAAAAGTTACGGGCAAATAAGTGCAATAATGTTGTGAAGACGCGCTCTTTTCACAATCATTCGATTATAATTTGGCTCGTACGATTGCCATTGAGACTTATGATAGTTCATTTTGAAGAATATATCCGTAGCTTCAATTACAGCCCTTGGCCACCTATTTCGGAGCCCTAAGAACAATTTCACAGCCCTCCAAATGTGATATTTTTACCAAAAAATGACAGTGTCAATTGTTAATGTCCCTCTCGTTCAATGACTTCTGAATATTATCAGGGAAACAGTTATTCCATAATGTTACTCAATGAAAAACGAATTTCTTAAGCCCTAGTAGGGCCTAAAAGTTTCGTTTTTTGTTGAGGAACAATATAAGATGACTTTTTCCCTGACAATATTCAGAGTTCATTGAACGAGAGGGACATAAACAATTGACACTGCCATTTCTGGGTTAAAATCTCACATATGGAGGTCTGTAAAATTGTTCTCAGGGCTCAAAAATATGTTACCAAGGACTCAAATTTAAGCTACGGATATATTCTCCAAGATGAGCTATCATAAGTCTCAATAGCAATCGTACAAGCCAAATCACAGTCGCATGATTGCGAAAAGAGCGCGTATTCACAACATTTTTGCACTTATTTGCCCGTAACTTTTGTTCCAATCAAGATTTTTGTAAAGATAAAAGTTGAAAATGTTCGTTATGAAATTTTCAATCAATCATATCGATCGAAAATTCCGTAAACGTTGCAGACGATGAGATATATCGATTCAAACAATGAAATTGTTAATAACAAAAAAAATTACGGGTTCTGGTCCCGGAGACCTCAAAAAATCGATTTCCCACATCAAAAAACATACAAATGAACAAAGCCTCCGACTGGGCATAGAAGTTTATACGGAGACCCCTCTCTAGCGCCCGGACGAAGTGGAGGGAATTGAGTTCTCGGTTTGTCTAGCGTCCTCCGGCAGTAGGATTGTGTGGCATGTGGAGGGGATGGAAAACTCGGTGCGTTCAGCGTCCTTTGGCAGTAGGATTGTGTGGAAAACGGAGGTCACGGATTTCTCAGTGCTTCCAGTGTCTTCCAGCAGGAGGATTGTGTACTAAGTAGAGGGAACTGATTTCTCGGCGCATCTAGCGTCTTGAAGAAAGTGAAATCATGTTGTGAGTGGAAGGGATGAATTTTTCGGTGCGCACAGGGTGCTCCGGCAGTAGGATTTTAAAGTGAGTGAGAAAGATTGATTTCTCGGTGCGTTCAGCGTCCTCCGGTAGTAGGATTGTGTGGAAAATGGAGGTTATGGATTTTTCGGTGCTTGCAGTGTCTTTCAGCAGGATGATTGTGTACTAAGTGGAGGGGATTGATTCCTCGTTGCTTCTAGCGTCCTCCGAAAGTGGGATCATGTTTTGAGTGGAGGGGATGGATTCCTCGGTTCTTCCGCATGCTTGAAAATGGTCAATTTACGTCTCCCTTTGCATGTTTGAGTTTGGTGAATAGAAAAATGATTTCTTTTTTAATAAAGGAGGAGCAACTCTAGCATCATCAATAGCATTGGAATCCTGGAAATCGTTTTTTTCTTCCATCTTTTCTTTTCTTCGCGGAACGTCATTATGGTTAAAAATTCAAATGCACACTGCAACAAAGCCGTCTCTCGACCCCAACGATTTCATTCGATCCCGACGCCGAACGAATTCTGAATTGCACAATTTTTTCGGCTTCAGCAAATTGTAACCACGTGACTCTTTATTTTACTTCCTTTTCGTAACACATGCATGGAAACGACCGTTTCGTTTTCGCCTTCAACTCCAACGAACGTCACCTCTTGAACCTTTACATTTTAGTTAAGATGAATTCAAACGACAGATTAACTCCAAAAATTGTCTGCACGTATTTCAAGATAAAAAAGTCACATATTTGGGTAATGTTCACAACGGTATCAAGAAAACGGAATATAAGTCATTTTATGTAATTAATTCCAAATTTGCTCTCTTGCTGTAGTAGAATATTTTTCGAAAGTTTGGGGCAACATTGGTCGAACTTTATATTGGAATGACCTGGAGAATTAAGTTTCTTCCAAATTGAATACAAATCTTCTCTAAATGAAGACCATACAAAATGTGTAGTCAATAACTAGAACCCATGGCGGGAACTGGTTCTTCAAGCGTGGCATTGCCGTTGTTTAAATCAAACCGAATTGTTTAAATTTTGAGTACCGAGTAGGGGAAGAGGAGTAAGGGAAGGCGGAAGAGGAAGAAGAAGGTAATAGAGGAGTAAGAAGAGGAAAAAGAGGAGAAGGTGAATAACGATACGGAGAAGAAAAACGGGGAAAAAGTAGAAGGATGAGAAGGAAAAGGAAGAAGCGGGGGAAGGAGGTGGAGAAGGTAAAAGTAGAAGAAAAGGGTTCGGATAAGCAGGCCAAGGAGGTAAAGGGGAAAGTGGTCAAAATGGTGGAGAATGAGGATGAGAAGGAAGATGCGAAGGGTGGGGGGAGGAAAGGTGGAAGTAGGAAGAAGATGGGGAGTAGGAGAAAGAGAGGAAGAGGAGGCAAGGGAGGAGGAAGAGAAGGGTAAGGACAAGGAGAAGGATAAAAGAAAAAGGTTGAGGAACAGAAGAAAGAGAATGAGGTGGTGGTAGGAAAAAAGCTACCTTCTTTCCAGTAGAAGACGAGGAGAAGGGGAAGTTGTAGGAGGAAAGAAGGAGGAAGAGGAGCGACAAGAGAAGGGAGTGTTCAGATTTTCTAATAGTTCAATTTTGTAAAATTCAAATACAATGAAATCATATTATTGAGAGAAAATAAGCACTAATGCATAAACTAACGAGCGCTTTATGAAAAACTTTAGTTTGGTATAAAAATGACAAAAGAATTACAAGAGGGATAGTACACAATTAATACTATACAGATCTTAAATGAGTCACGATCTTTGGAGAATAAAGGGTGAAGAATGTCATAGTTTTACATGTAGAGATCTGAAACAAATTCTCTTCTCTTCTAGTGTTGCGACTTTGGACACTGCCCACATACTAAAATGACTTGCAGAGGAACGAAGATTGACTGAGCTGAGAATTTATTTAAGGTTCAAAGTCATAAAATATGCCTACCTTTTTTCCTATACTTAACAAATTAGGTGCAATTATGGAAGAGTAGGAGGAGTAGTAAGAGTAACAAAAAGAAGAAGGAGGCAAGTTGGAGAAAGAGAAGGGATCAGGATAAGGGATCAGGATAAGAATAAAGGCGGGGAAAAAGAATAAGCAGAAGGAGAAGGAAGAAAAAGGAGTAGTGAAAGAGGAGGAAGAAGGAGAGTATAAAGTAGAGTTGAAGAAAGAGAAAGATAAGGGGGAGGGGGTCATATTAGAGATGAAGGAAAAAAGGAGGAAGAGGAGGAGAATGATGTGGTAGTGGTGGAAAAGAATTTGGACAAAACCTGGCCATAGGAAATAAGGGGGGAAAGGAAGATAAGGCGAAGGAAGAGAAAGATGAAATGAAGGAGGAGAATGATGTGGTTGTGGTGGAGGAGGAGAATCAGGAGTAAAAAACAAGGAAAAGGAGGAGGAAAAGGCAGAGGAAGAGGCGAAAGAGTAGGAAGTAGAGGAGGATTTCGTTGTAGTGAGGATCGAAGTTAGAGTGGCGGAAAGGAGAAGAAGGGAGTAAAAAGGTAGAAGAGGAATTGACAAAGAAGGAAAATGAGGAAAAAGAAGGAGAAAAAGGAGCAGAAAAAGAAGCGACAGGAAGAGGTGGAAAAGTTGAAGGAAAGGTATGAGAGAGAAGAAGGAGAAGGAGGCTCATGAAAGAAGGTAAAAGGGAAACAAAAGGAGGAGGGCAAGGTGCAGAAAAACATCAGAAAGATGGAGGAAAGAAGGAAGTGTTGATATAAAAGAATGTAAAAAAGTAAAAAGTAGAGGGAAAGAAGGAGAAAATAAAAAGAAGGTCGCATGAGAGAGGGAGGGGACATGGAATGAGAGGCGTAAAAGGAGAATGAGGAGGATAAGAAGAGGGAAGGAGGAGAAGGATGACCTAGTGGTTAAGAATAAGGCATAAAAAGGGAAGGAGGAGTAGGAGATGCAAAAGTAAGGGGAGAATGGAATAAGGGAGAAGAATGAGAAGAAGGCTGTGATTGTGGTAATGAAGAAGCATAAGATATGAAAAGATATGATGAGACTCGTAAAGAGTCATGATTGGTTGAGTTGAATGTACAGAGGGACACCAGTACCCCGCCAAAATGCCAACAGCACGCGGTATTCTTGAACGGTTACCAATCCAAATGCTAACCGCGCCCAACGCTGCTCAACTCCAGTGATAGTACGGAAACTGGATTTTCAAGCGTGGCATAGCCGATGTTCAAATTAAACTTAATTGTTTGAATTTTGAGTGAAGACGAGGGGGAAGAGGAACAAGGGAAGGCGGGGGTTAATGAATAGAGGGAGGAGAAGGTAATAAAGGAGTAGGACGAGGCAAAGGAGGAGAAAGTGGATAACGATACGGAGATAAAAACAGGGGGAAAGTAAAAGGATGAGGAGGAAAAGGAAGGAGAAGAGGAGGAAGGAGGTGGAGAAGGTTAAAGTAGGAGAAAAGGATTTGGACAAGCAGGCGGAAGAGAAGAAGGAAAAAGTGGTCGAGATGGTGAAGAATGACGATAAGGAGGAAGATGGTAATTGGGAGGGGAGGAGAGTAGGAAGTAGAAAGAAGATAGGAAGTAGGGTAAGGAGAGGTGAGAAGGCAAGGATGGAGGAAAATAAGGGTAAGGACAAGGAGAAGGATATAAGAAAAAGGTTGAGGAATAGAAGGAACAGGATAAGGTGGTGGTGAGGAAAAGCTACCTTCTCTCCAATAGGAGACGAGGAAAAGGGGAAGTTGTAGGAGGAAAGAAGGAGGATGAGGATCAGGATCATCAGGATAAGAATGAAGGCGGGAGAAGAAGAATAAGCAGAAGGAGAAGGAAGAAAAAGAGGTGGTGCAAAAGAAGAAGAGTAAAAAGTAGAGTTGAAGAAGGAGAAAGATTAGTGGAAGGTCATATTAGAGAAGGAGGAAGAAAGGAGGAACAGAAGGAAAATGATGATAGAGGAGAATTATGTGATGGTGGTGGGGAAGAATAAGGAGCTAGAGGGAAACAAGGAGAAGGATAAGGAGGAGGAAGAGGTGGAAAAGTTGGAAGAACGGTATGAGAAACAAGAAGAAGTATAAGGCAGATGAAAGAAGGGTAATACAAGGAGGGAAGCAAGGTGAAGAAAAATATGAGGAAGAAGAAAGGAAGAAGGAAGTGTTGATATGGAATGTGGAAGAGTAAAAAAAGAGGGAGAGAAGGACGAAAAGAAAGGAAGAAGGTCAGTTTAGAGAAAGAGGGGAAAGTAAATGAGAGGCATAAAAGAAGGATTAGAGGGAAGGAGAGGAGGAGAAGAATGACCTGGTGGTTAAGAATATGGCATAAAAGAGGAAGTAGGAGTAGGAGATGAAAAAGGGAGGGGAGAACGGAAAGAGAGAGAAGAATTAGAAGAAGGCTGTGATTGTGGTAATAAAGAAGGATAAGATATGAGGAAGAGCAGGGACAGAAGACAAGGAGGGAATACGGGAGAAGCAGAAGAGAAAAAGAATGAGGAGGAGAAGAAGGGAAAGATGGAGGTTTTGGTGGTAGGGGTAGTGTATGATGACAAGAAGGTGGGAGGATGAGAGGGATTATGATAAGGAAGAAAGTAATAACAAGAAGGGGTGGAGGAGGAAGACGAGGAGAAGAAGTCGGAGAAGGAGGAGGACGAGGAGGAAGCAGATGAGGAAGAGGAGGATGAGGATGAAGAGGTAGAGGAGAAGAAGGAGGAAGGGAGATGCCGTCCATGTCACAGGTCAGAAGCAGAACATCAGAGTGAAGATTGGAATATGACAGCTTCCCTTTTTCAGAAGAGCAAGTCGTTGCCACGTGCTCTTAGACTGTTGACGAGTGTGGTCGTGGTTAGTTCACGAAACGGTAATCAGTGTCGTATTACCTCCTTTGACGGGTGGGCGAGGTATCGTAAACTTCCCTAACGGCGCGACACAAGGTCTGCTCTAAAGTAGTATCGCGCCACCCACTGCGAGACCATGACCGACTCTTTAGCTGCCATTGAATTCAGATATTTTTATCACACCAAGAGAGCACTGACCTCATTGGAAGGAAAAGCCAATTTTTATATCACAGTGAAGGTTTGTCCATGAACTAAGTTACTAATGTTGGACTGCTCAATGATAAGTTTCTTTGACGGTAGTTAAATTCTCATGAGGAGGAGAAAGAATTTGAGGAAAATAAAGAGAAGTAAAAGAAGCATGGAGAGGATTGCAAGGAGCAGGGAGATGGTGAGAAAGGTGAGATAGGGGAGGGAAGAAGGAGGAAGGGAGAGTATGAGAAGGGGGATAAGTATATGGTGGTTGAGGGAGGAGGGAAAGGTGAAAATGGAAAAGACTTGGTTTAAATTCTTAACCTCTGAAAGGTATTCAAATAAGGAAATTTATTCTTGAGCAACAGAGAAGAATTTCGTAACAAATATTCACATTTCTTTTGACCACAATGTGAAATTTTGTTGACGACAGTTGAATTTTTATGCGGAGGAGGAAGAAGTAGAAAAAAATGAGGAGTAAGAGAAGAAGAAAGATGATTGAAGGGAGTAGGAGGAGGATGGGAAGGAGAAGATAGACCGAGGAAAGGAAAGGACTGGGTGAGAGGGGGATGCGTATGAAGAGGGATAGGGAGGGGGGAGAAAGAAGAGGGAGGAGACTCGAACTTGAATCTCCCGCCTTTTCCTCTCCTCGTAATTTTTCTCACTTTTCACAAACTCCCATTTTTTTTCCTCTGTGCCCACCCTTTTGTCTCGACTTTGAACTTTCCATTCCTCTCCTCTTTTCTTCTATCAAATAACGCATAGAACCCCTTCTTTCTTCTTCTGTATTTCTTCAAACTACCATTTTTTTCCATTCTCTCTATTCCCTCTCAGCTCCCCTTTTTTCTCTAGATCCTTCATCACAGATTGTTTGAGTCTGGTACTGCCTCACGTTTGAGCCTTCTTATGTTTTTCCTGATCTGATCGTCATCAATAACATAGTCTATCACTGTTGCTTTCTTCGATCCTGTGTGAGTGTACTCTCCCTTCTCATCACCCTCAATATTCCCAATAAAGATGTAGAATCCTATGCCTTCCAATCAAGTCAGTAATTTCCTCCCCTCTTCATTTACTACTTTGTGTTTAGAGTTCCTCTCAGTTCCATCATCATCTTCTTCTCATTCTCACCCTCCTCCATCTCCTATTCTCGCATTGAAATCACCTCCTATGATCAAATTTACACCTTCTGCTTTTCTTCCAATCAACTCCCCCGAATCGTTGGTTTTTCTCGATATATCTTTATTTACATGTTCCCCTACTATCTTCCACTTCTCCTCTTCTATCATTAATTCTCCTGCTAGCAATCCTTCCTTCTGCTCCTTGGAACCATTCTCCTCTTTCTTCTTCTCTATATAGAATATTTCCTCATTCTCATCACCATTCCTCCCATTGCTTTACCCTTTTTAGATTCCCTCTTTGCTCCTTTTACTTTCCACCTGTGTACATCGGAACTTATGATTTTGGGTAATGGAGATAAATATCACACAGATTTAATTATTGAAATATTTTCTTTAAAATCCATTTTCCCAAGTGGAAAACCAATCTCCCTGTTTAAATATTCATATTTCGAAGAAGATATGACATGGTAGGAGAGGAGAAGAAAATGGATGGTAGTTTGGAGCGTATGGGAAGAGAAAAGAGAAGGTAGCCAAGTTATGAGAGTAAGGGATAGAATATGGGTCAACGGAGAGTTGAGTATCTAGGGCGGATAGAAAGGAGAAAGAAAAAGAACAGTGGGATGGAAGTGATGAGAACGCGGCGGGGTTTAAGAAAAACGAAAAAGGCTGAAGATGAGGACAAGAGGTGCAAGAAAAGGTGATAGGGGAGTGAGTGTAGTATTCTGGAATTTGTCAGAATAGAAAAACAAGGATGCAGTGTCTTAGGAGGAATAAGAAAAATGAGAGGAATAATCATGAGTGAGACTCGGGTGGACGAGAAAGACTGAAAGGGGAGGAAAAAGAAGGTACCAAGAGGATTTGTTTCCCAAGAAGCAAGGAAGGAACACGATAAAAGGAGAGGGATGGGTGGCACATGGTATCAAGGGTAAGAAAGGCTCTCGTGGTATATCAGAGATCGGAGAAAGATGGCGAGAAACAGGTCGAAGTTGTGATAAGGAGGATTAAAGTGGGAAGGGGGGGAGGTAGGATGGTGGTAGCATGTGCTTACGGCAAGAGAGGGGAAGAGAAGAGATGGAAAGTTATAAGGAGGTGGATAGGAGGAACAGGAGAAGGACTGGTATTATTATTTTAGGGGTGACCTAATTGCATGAACTGGATATAAGAGAGAAGAGTAAGGGTATAAAGAGGAGGAGGTGTTCATCAGGAAACTGGAACATAGGGAAACAGATCGAGAGGACAGGATACTCCTGAACCTGATAGAAGAAGCAAGATGTTCCATTCTCAATAGAAACACGATGGGGGGCGAGAATGGTGAAATAAAATTTACCGGGAAAGGCTAAACCGTAATAGACTTCATTCGAGCAGAAGAAAGGGCAAGGAAGCTAAGGGTGGAAATGGAAGTGGGTAATGACATTAGCTCTGAGCTCTTTCCGGTTATAGCGAAACAGAATGGGGGTCATAAACATTATGGATATAATAAGGGAGAAGGAAAGTTAGGGAAGGTAAAAAGAGGGTGCTGGAAGAAAGAAAACTCGAAATGGTTTGGAGAAAAATTGAAGAATGAGTATCCTGAAGGTTTAGAAGAGGAAGGGGTCAACAAGATAATTGAAATAATGAAGGGGTAGGGGGGGGGGGATTGATGGGCTAAAAGAGGTGGTAAAACGAGAAGGGGAGGGAAATTGAAAGAAAAGGATGCTTGGATAAGGAATGCCAGGAAGGTTAAGGGAAAATTAAAGAGTGTTAGAGAATGGAGAAGAGTAGTGATTAGCAAAAGGGAGTAAAATAGGAAGGAACGAAAACACATGGGAATGATGAGCGATAAGAGGAAGGAAAGGTATGGGAGCTAATGAATAGGGAAAGAGAGAGAAGGAAGGGAGTGATTGGTGATATAAAGGTGAATGAATGGATGGAGGACTTCAAAGGTCTGTTAGAAGGGGGAGAAAGAAAGGTTAAAAAAGAAGAAAATAGGGCGATATAGAATGAAAAGAGATGTAATCAATCTGTAATGAAGTATAGAGAGGAGAAGGATGGCCTGAAGATTAGAGGACGGAATCGAAAATCTTCCTAGTAAGGAAAAGAAAGGGTTGAAAGGTAGAGAATTATAGAAGTATCACTTTAATTTCGGTAGGGTATGAGAGCTATTTGGAAGTGCTCAGGAACAGGTAAAAGAGGGGCTGATTGAAAGGATAATAGAAATATTTGTGGAGACTAGATTCAGAGTAACGATAGGAAAAAAAAACAAGTAAAATAATGGGGTTAGTTTGGGGCATAGGAAAGAGAAGTTCTAAGGATGGTTAGAGGATGGGAACATGGATTCACGGAAGATTCCCGAGGTGAAATATGGGAATAAGTTGGTGTTGTCCAGGATTTATGCTAAGAGAAGAACTAGGAAAAGAGCAAATCTTGGTTCGGCATGTGTAAAGAGCGTAAAGGTTTAAGGAGAAGCTGCAGAGGGAGAAAGAAAGCGAAATCTTACAGGCATGCATAGGTGAGATTGGGTTGGGTTAAGGGAAAGGAGGGGCAATATAGAAGGTTCAAAATTGAGAAGTAGGAGATGGTGAATGAGGTAAAACAGGGAGAACGGAGATATAAGAAAGTTATGGGATAAAAGTACAACAAGTGGTATAAGATGGTTGATTGGGTGGGGAACTAGAATACCTGAAAAAGTTGAAAAAAGAGAGTAGGAAGTAGTGGAATAGAATGATGCGTCATGATCTACCTCTTACGTTCAAAGTTGAATTTTTCGTAATGCGTCCTTCTGAGCAGGAAATTTAACTTCTTGGTCTAAAAAATCAAGTTTCTAACAGGATTTTTCCAAAGTTAGAACATTTATCTTCCTTCTTTGGTAAAATTTTCTTCCGGTTTAGAATCTTTCCAAAGTGGGAAGAAATGCGTCGCGCGCGAGGCGCGCGCCTGATTACTCAGTTACAAAAAGAAACACTTCTTTCCTTCATTGGGTCGCACCTTGCCTTGGTTTTATCGCATCTCTGATAAGAAGATTTGAACACCCTGAAACGCTTAATATTTACTATTACGGTTGGAGGACGTTTATAGTAAAAACGATTATGTCTTTAATGGCGCAGGATCCACCTCGTAAATTTAGATCGCAGCTGGCGATACCTCTCTTTTGCTCGTCCAACTTGTACTGCTCCTTATTTACAAGAATCCGGCGACGTGACGCTCTATCGAATACAGAACGAGTTGTTCCATTTCAAACCGAGAAATTCATCTATCATCCCAACACCTCTTCCTGTTTGATCTGCCTTCTACGAGATCAACGCGATCCAGAAGAGGTGTTCAAAATCCCGACTCTGATTCATTTATCCTCCACTCTTGCATGAAAGCTTCCTGCTGTAGATGACTGAGGAGCAAGGCGCGAGTCTCTTCTTTTATTGTTAACTTCTTTATATCAAATTGTTTTAATCCAACGTATATTATTTCAATCAATATTAGTTTATTTTGAAAGATTTACAGATAATGAATTTATTTTTCTTAACGTACATATAGTCAATTTCGTAATATTTTGAGAATGTAAAAAAATATTATTCTTCATCAGAATGGTCGCATTTCTTCTCTTGTTTTCTTCGTCTTTTCTTCGCTAAACTCTCTCCTTTCCATCTCCTCTCCTTCTCTCCCCCATCTTACTCGTTTTCTTTCTTAGCTTTCTTCTTTCTCGTTTCCTTCTTCTCTTGTCCTCTTCTTACCTTTTTCTCATTTTCGTGACCCCACTCCATCTTTCCTTCACTAACCCTCTTTTTTTATTCTCCCCTTCTTTGCTAACTTCTCTCCTTCTTTTCTTTTCTCATTCCGTCCTTTCTTCGTCACCTAACTCTCTTCCTATCTAGACTTTCTTTTTCTCTTATATCTCTCCGACCCTTTTTTTCTCCTAAAATTTATATTATCTTCTCCTCTCCTCCTCTTTGCTTCTTTACTCTCCATCACTCAACTCTTCTAGTCCTTGTCCTTTCTCATTACTCTGTTCTTCTCTTCTTCTCTTTTCCTCTTCTTCTCTTGTCCTCTTCTTTTTCTTCTTTCAACTCTCTTCTCTTTTTTTCTTTTCTCTCTCTTATTCTCTTTTTTTTCCTTTCATTCTCCAATACTTCCCTCCTCTCCTTCATCTCTTCTTTTCTCCTTCCCTTATCCCTTTATCTGTTAACGCTCTTTTACAGTTCTTACCGTTTTCACTTTTCCAATTCTTCTGTTCTCTTCACCTTCTCCTCTCCGCTCTACGCTATTACTCTTCTTCTCTTTCCTTCCCTTCTCCTCTGCTATTCTGCCTCTCTTTTCCCAACTCTCTTCTCTTCTTTTCTTCTACCTCCCTTCTCGTCCCGCAATTCTTCTTTTCTTTGTTTCTTCTTTTCTTTTCCTTTTTATTATCATTATCTCTTCTTCTCTTCTTGGCTTTACCCTCTCTTTCCTCCGACTCCCTTCTTCTTTTCTTTTCTCCTTCTTGTTTTTCTTCTTCTTCTCCCAACTCTCTCTTGCTCGTGCACTCTTTCTCTCCTTACTTTATCCTTCTCCTACTTTCTCCTTATATTCTCTCTCCAACTTACCTACCCTCGTAACTTCCATCCACTTCCTCCTTCTCTTGAAACCTTCTTTCTATCGTTTTCTTTCTTTACTTCACTCTCTCACATTTCTTCCTTTTCTATTCCCCTCGTTCCAAAGTCTTCTTCTTCTTTTCACTCTTTCCTTCTTTTGTTATCCTTTCCTTCCCTCATATTCTCCTCCTTTTCTTCACCTCTAAACTTTTCCTTTCCTCTTTCAATCTTCTATCCTTCCTTCTTTCCTTCTCCCAACTCCCTACATGTCTCAACTCTCTTCTTCTCTTCTTTTTCCTTTTCATTTTATTCGTCTTTCCATCCCTTCTTATATTTTTGTTTTCCTCTTCTTCTCTTTTCTTCTTCATTTATTTTGTACTCCTTTCCTTTCTTTTTTCCTCAACTCTTTCTGCTCTTCTTCCTTTATTCTCTACTTAGCTACTTCTCTTTATTTCTTTTTCCTCTTGGTATCCTCTTCTACTTCTCTCTTCCCTTATTTTCTCTTTTTTCCTTGTTTCATTTGATCTTCTCCTACTTTCCTCTTTCTCATTCTTCTGTTCTTTTCTATTTCTTTTCTCTTCTCCTCCTCTTTTTCTCTCCTTCTTTTCTTCTCTTCTTTTATCTCTTTCTGATTGTTACCTTCTCCTTTTCCGTAAATTTCTCCCTCACTCAACTCCCTTCTTGTCATAAATCTAT
>WSXT02014618.1:0-14432 GCA_011762715.2 Neuroterus valhalla
TTCACTGTCCCAAGATCAACACCTTCCTCGTCAAAAAGAGCCATTCTCAGACATTTGTCCATGTATATATTAAACATCCAAGAAAACATGACGCATCCTTGCTTAACGCCCTGCTTAATATCAAACCAATCGCTTAGTTGTCCATTTACTCTCACACTTTTTTTGATACCATTATATATTGCTTGTATTGCTTTCAGAAGCCACCGATTTACTCCATATTCTTTTTGGACCTTCCAAAGTTTAGCTTTATTGACCTCATCAAACGCTTTTTCCAGATCCTTCCTTCCTGGCAAAAATCCACATTGAACTTCCCAGATCCTTTCTTTTGTTACTCCCATGACTTTATTAATAGGTATTTTGGTAACTATTTTTCCCACAGTACTTAAAAGGCTAATCGCTCTATAATTATTACAGTCACCTGGATCACCCTTTCCCTTGTAGATTGGGGCAATAATCGCATTTCTCCAATCACTCGGAACTTTGCTTTTAACAGCACACATATTCATAAATTCACACAGCCACGTCAACAAATATCCGCCACCGAACTTGAGTATTTCAGAGGTGATACCATCTACACCGGGAGCCTCACCATTCTTAAGTTTTCAAATCAAGCAAATAATGTCATCGATACCGATTCTGCTTCCGCCACCTACATCGGAATCGTCTAACGTATCCGCATCTGTGTCACTGTTGTTATGATCCGTGGCTTCACCTTCATACAGGTTCTTGAAAAAATCCCGCATACAATCTTTCACCTTGTCCGAATCCCATACCATTTCACCGTCAGCATTCTTGATTCCGACTACCTCAGCGCTAGTATTTTCTTTTCTAGTCCTCTCAACCCATTTCCAAAATAGCTTCTCACTTCCCTCAAAATTATTTTGCATTTTCATATCTCTTCCCGTTTCGATTTTATATTTGCTTCCTTTTACTAGTATATTTGCTTTCTTTTTCTCATCCATACAATCATTTATGACCCTAGCCCTTTCCCTATCGCTAAAACCTCTAGTATTCAACATTCTTGAGTATGCTTCTTTTTTCCCATTGACTGCGACGCGTATTTCATCATAACGCCACGCATCACCGGACTTTTTTTCCTACCACAAACTTCCGAAGCACTCTCGAAGATTCCATTCCGCAGTATTATCCATGCACCCTTGACATTTTTGTTGTCTGATTCTGTCTTCCAATCATCTTTGTGATGCCTTATATATTTATCCAGCTTTTCACGATATACTATTTTTACTTCTGGTTTTTGCACATTCTCTTTTCTGACTCGCGTCAGTTTCGATTTTCAAATAATTTTTCTTCTCCATCCCTGGCCTAGGTTTATTTTCGAAACCCTTATATCTTCTACAAGCCTTCTCAGTCTTTCGTCCGCTACAACAAAGTCGATTTTACTATGGCTTTTGCCTCTGCACCAAGTATACATGTGTACCATTTTGTGCCTGAACCAAGTGTTTGTAATGAACAAATTCTTTAATAAGCATAAACTGATCAACTTATCCCTATTGCAATTTCTTTTTGGGTCTCCGGAATGACCAAGCACTCTGTCTGTACCCTCGCGTTGCATAGCAACTCAACCGTTCATATCTCCGAGTAATATTATCTTTTCGCTTGAATCACATGTTTCTATTACGTCATTCAACGAGTCCCAGAAGGTGTCATGCTCCTTCGCTCTCTCATTCATAATTAGACAAATTCCTTGGCTAGCGTGTGATTCCATGTCTACTCTTGGCCAGAGTTCAAGACTATTCTCCACCTTATTAATCTCACATCCTTTTTTCTTCGTTTCCGGTACGCACAAAATATCTAGCTTTCTGATGCTCATAGTATCTCGCAACCCCTTTTCCTTTAAATCATTCAAACCTCTGACATTCCACACACCCAGTCTCCATTCATCACCTAAAATTTTTCCGAAGGCACGCGGTCCGTTGATAAAAGCGGCAGTCCTGTCATCCGAGGCTACATTATAGTTTGTATTATTCAATATGTAAATAATTCATCTAAGCACTAACTTCAAGCAAGAAAATGTTCCGTTAATAAAGCCATGTCCAAACAAGAGCTAATTCGTTATATAGTGGTGTATCAATCCATAACGTCAGTCACCACCAAACATCCGTCATGTAAGGAAGGATACAAGAGGAAAGATGTAAAAATAAATGAGGCCGAAACAAAACGAGTTTTATTGGTTACGTAATACTGAGGAGGGAACCAGTGTTCTGCAGTTTAGTCATTTCGGTGACAAAGCTTGGTCCCCAAAAACTGGTAGAAAACTTTTTTTTTCCTATAAATATGCAGAGAATATTTACTGAAACTCCTGTTCAATTCTTTGAAGAATATGTATTGGGAATCCTGTTCAATTCTTTAAACAAGATGGAAATTCAATCTGAATATCAATTATATTCACAAAAATTCTTAATAAATTACAAATAAATCCCAAATCATCAGAGTTGAAGATGCGTGATTCATAACGCGAGCCTCGTTCCGGTAAGAAACTGTTGGCTGAAGCGCTACCAGTTATCTCTCTAGAGTGATAGCTGATACAGCTCGCAAAGCAGGAATTGAAATCACCCAACAGTTAGAGTCGGTCTAAATGGAAGCCCTAAGCAACATATGATTTGTAATTATAAATATTTATAATTGAGTACTTGCGGTCCTTTGTTACAAAATGAAGTTTGCTAGCAATTGTTTTTTCAATATTATTTATTGTTGCAAGTTACACATATCATAAAAATTAAAAACATTCCGTAACTCTTCTAGTTAATGGGTATTTACAAGTAAAGCCGATCAGTACGCATATACCATATGGCATACCGTGATGTTCATCCAAGCATTTAACTGTCAAAAAGATATATCTTTATGAAATACATAAAATATGTAAGCATGTGTGCAATAAACGTTCAAATTGGAGGCGGAGTAGGAAAAATGTACAAAAAAGCCTCTGATAATCAATTACATTTTTTGTTTAAAAATCTTGAGCTCTGTTATATTTTTATAGAGATTAATTTACTTACTGGTACCCTGATCCCATTTTTCATCGTATTGGACACTCAGATTGGCTGTACATGCATACTTTTTTGATGGTAATTGTGTGGTGCAATTTCCTGTAAATCAGTTTGACGAACAATGTTCCACGTATTAAGAATCAACCGAAAATAACAACAACTCTGTATGTTAAAACTTTTGTGCCAAAAATTATTGTTTGGGAATGCACGAAAGAAAGTTAATTTTTTTTACCAAATCAATTGAAGGAAAAAAAAAGATTCAAACATTAAGGCAGAGTGCATTCAAGTAAAGCTATGAAGGAATCAGCTCTTGTGTTTATTATCTATTTCCGTTATTCAAAGTTCTTTTGGACAACATCTTAATGTTCAATTCATCGTAAGTTAGTTTTTTAAAACCTTCATTTACTTCATCACCCCCATCAAATTTAAAACTAACTGTCCATAGTCATGGTATTTTTTGCACAAACAACCTTTTTCAAGCTCATTCAGGGCTCAAACTACAGAATTTTATGTAAATCTAGCCATAGCGTTAGTCTTGTCTGAGTAACGTGACGGATTCCGTAACGTTAATCAGTGCAAATTTAAAAAGCTGATTATATAATGTTAGGAACAGATATCGTATTTTGAATTCACCAATGGCTGCCACTTGAGTAGTATATAATGGTTTTTCAATCGGTTTCACTTTACATTCATTGCTGTGAAGTAGGTACAAGAGGATGATAAAAATTATTTTTTGCATGGCTGCTGATATCAAAGACTTTTTCAGATGGTTTTTTGCTAAGCCGAGAAATAGAATAACTGAATTTCCTTTTGAAATTTTTGCTTTATAAACAAAAAAATGAGCTCGTATTTTTTTCATGAGAATTGTTTAACATGTAGGATTGAATTTTATGACCAGGAAGTATTCATATATCCACGCACTAAATTGTTTTCCAGAGTCTTGTGAATAATATTTAAAATAGAGATACCGATGTTTTCCCGTCAAATCGTAAATATTAGGGCACTTGCTACGGATGTAATGGCTGTCTTCAGACTTTTTATTATGAAGAACGTAGAATTTTTAACGACCTGAAAAGTAGTAAGATGTATTTTTTTAGTTTCTATGTGTCACACTCCCCTCCTTATCCCTGTCGTTGCCCATTTCTTTCTGCGTGAAGTCTTTTTAATTTTCATCAATTTCATACATTATTCTTACTAGAAACAAAATTTCAAGAGATTCAAAAGATCTTCACTGATCAATTCCAAAAGTCACATGGAGTTCTTCAGATTAATGGTACTTTAAAAAGATTCTGAAAATTTGTAGAAATCACCTACTACGATTCCAGATAGTCTGTGAATTTGCGAGCTTTTTTGCAGGATTTTAACGGGGCTTACTTTCCGCATCGATCTTCTCGAACGCGAATTCCCCAAACGATTCTCACGCAGTACAAAAGAATCTTGGAGAGTAATGTGTTCTGAAACATTTCAAACTGTTCAAAAAGGAATTGCAGCATTTTGAATATTTTCAAAGGTCTCAAGAGATACTGAAGGATATAAAGATTTAGCAGCAACTGTTAGGATTTGAGAATGATTCCTGGTGATTGTAAATGATTTAAAGAAGTGTGAGACATTTCACAATATTCAAAATGGATTGGCATCATGTTAGAAAGTGGCAGAGGATTTTGAGAGATACTGATGGATTTCAACATGGAGCTGTAGGGACTCCAAGAATTATTTTTTCGGTTTACAGAAAACTGGAAGGGTTCCATAAGGGCCTAAGAGATGCTGAAATTTTCGAATCACGGATAGTCAGTAGTTACTGAAGTATTGTAAGAGATATCAGAGGATTTGAATGGATTCGAAAAATTTATTGAATTGGAAAACAACTTCCGCAGATTACGAAGGTGTCAAGGAATTTCGAATAGATTTTGAAGTATAACGAGGAGAAGCAAGAGCTTTCAGATGATTTTGAAACGTCTTGAGAGATTTCAAGAATTATTTTTGCGGATCGAAAATAATTTCAAGGGTTTGAAGGTGTTTGGGATATGTTTGAATGTTGTGAAAGAAATTGCATTACTTAGAAGAATGTTGAGGGTTTTTGAGATCAGAGATCAGAAACATTTATTAGAAAATTTTCACTCTTAATACAATTCTTCGAATTTCTTCTGGACAGTATATACAACTTCGACATAAAGCTTTTCTCGTTTTTGTATGTTCCCTGGCAATAAGTTGCTTTGACAAAGTAATGAGTTCGATGATCACGTTTCTAATGATGATATTTTCAGAATCTGAAGGGAAAGAATACACTTACTAATGCCATCGTCGGTTGCCATGACTGTGACCCGTTCGTCAAATAGCAGTTTTCCTGAACATTCCTAATATACTTCCAGCTCCGGATGATTAGAATAATGAGACTAAAAATCAATTTGATGATCATCAATAGCTTTAATAATCCAATTACAGCCGTGCATTTATTTTTTTTGACCTCGATTGACTTTCCGGTCACACAACAAATTTGAAATTTCCAGATTATATGTAATGAGTATATGTTCGGATGGAGAGAAAGGGGCTTGAAGGAGAAAAGAAGATCACGTAGAAATATTGGGTGGAAAGAGAGGGAAGAAAAACGGAAGGTACGAGAGGAAGAGGTCGAGAGAGTGTTGAAGAAAGGAAGGGGAGGGGGGCAAAAAGAAAGAAGGAAAACAGAGCATGAAACTAAAAGGAAACCGGGATGGATGGGAAGACGAAATTTTCCAAGAGATTGCTGGGGAGCGTAATAGACATGGAAAAGATGGAGTGCAGAAGAAAACAGCGACGGATGAGGGAAGCGGAAATGAAATTCATAGAGAAAAGATCATCAAGGCAATTACAAGACCGAGAAGAGAAGCAAGGTAAAACGTGATGGTGGTCTGGAAAAAAATGTAAGAAAATGAACAGGGGGTCAACAGAAAAAATTTAAGAATTTCAAAAAGGGTTCCCGGAGGCAAATGGTGGCTGGAAGAATAAGAGGCAGGGCTAACAGTGTTGTTGATCGAGAATTGAGAAAGGTGAGAATGGAGAAATGAAGATGTATACACATGTCCAAGGGTCTTAGGAATTACGTGAAAGTCCTCACCAAGTAGCTAGGATGGCGAATTGAGGAAAATGGGAGTTTAGCACAAAACCAAAGAGGTATTGAGCACGGCCTGTGGATTTTAAAGCAGCATTCCACTCCGTATACATACGAGTGTTATGGACAGCCTCGGAAGAAATAGGAGAAGATGAAGCTCTGATAACAAGGATGAAGTAGATTTTTTAAAGAGTATGATAAGGGTGAAGATATGAGAAATATTATGCTAGTCATTCTGAACAGAAAAGGTAGTCAGGTAAGGACACCTGTTGAGACTATTTCCAATAAGTATCTTATTTTTGGAATAGGAGGATAAAATGAAAAAGAAGGAAAAATAATAAATAATAGTGGAAACAAAACCTTGTTTGCTAGCTCATGCAGACGATGTAGTTCTAGTAGTAGATGAAGTGAAAATGAGTGGATTTTGAATTATATTGGTCAAGGTAGGAAATATATAAAGAAGCAGGAAGAGCTAAGAAAGCAAGTCTAGTTCTCACAGTATAGGAAACAGCTAAAAAACGACACCTGAAGAAGAGTAACAAAGTAGTTTTCCGGAATACAGCTACCTTACCCTCATAAGTAGTGGCGAGAGGCAAAGAGAGTCCAGGAGTAGGTCGCAAGCGCTTGAGATATAGAATAGTGTTCAAGACAATATCTAGAAAATGGTTGATTGAGCCGAGCATGACGATCATCATGAAGAAAACGTATGATGGTTTCATAAAAACTCTCTTTTTTTGTAGAAGGAGAGAAATCTTGCATAAGACACCCAGATGGTATTTGTGTAGTGTTGAATCCCTGTTGACTCAAACCTCTCCTCCACTGCCAACCCGGATTTCTAAAACAACTTTTCGCAATACTCCAAGAGTCCTAGGGACAAGGCCACTATATCGTGCCTCAGCACCGGCGTGCTGCTGTAACTTCGCTGACTTGTTTTTCGACACCATGACAGGGGTTCTCTTAGTAGTACTTCAAGGTTTTCCCTTATGTGTCACGTCTCGGTAAACCTTACACCCCGCAGTTCTTCGAAGCGTGGAAGTAACAGTACGGAGTAATTGCGCACTTTGCAGACCTGTGCCCCTCCTTGCCGCACCTCCAACAGCACGTCTCCCTATCCAAGAGAATGCAGATCGCTGCCATATGGCCAAAGCCATGCAACGGTAGCACTGGGTCACCTCCACCTTTTCCCTTACGTGAGAGGACACCTACCTAACTTGAATGTGTCCTGAGCGAATGAGTCTTGCGGCCACCTCCTACCTCGGCTCAACAAAGGCCTTCAGGTTCCCACGAAAGACCATTTTTGTCAGGCTGACTTCAACTTCGTCACCCTTCATCTTCATTCCAAAGCTCCTTCTTATTGCATTAAAGATCTCGTGTCTTTCTGTAGGTATGTCGAGGCTAAGCACCTTAACCTTGACACGTGAGTGAAGTTTGCGGGCTCTTCCCCCCGTTACCAACTGTTTCTTTGACGACAGTAGCTAGTTTGGTTCTGTTTTCTACCTCGTTTCCCACTTTGATGAGGATGTCATCATCCCTGGTTTTGCCAACACCCTCGATTTTCAAACCAAGGGTGTCCGGTTCCGTCATCTTCTTCATGATGTGGAAGACCTGACCGTTACTCAAGTAACGCTCTTATAGAACCATCTGAGGGTTTGAACCATCAGATGGTTTTGTAGGAACCATCTCGGGTCAAGCCTGCCTCTGATTCTCCTCCTGCTTAATTCTTTTCCGTTCATCGCTGGGCAGAGTCTACTTCATCAAATCCGAGGTCACAGGTGAAAAATCCTGACCCCGAATATTTCTCTTCAGCGCTGGTCTTCTTGTGTAAGCATCTAGGGGGCTCGCAGTGGAATCTCCCGCCCCCCTCTCTCTCTTTCCGCTTGTACGAAGAGACAGACCGTGTACCGTCTTACTCCCTCTGTGACTTCCAGTTCTTTACTGAACAACTTCTCACATAAACTTTCCTCTAAAAAATTAGTCTCCATATTGTATTCCATAAATAGCAAGGGAAGTATGCGATCTATCCCCGCAGGGCTCTGCATGCAGGGGTAACGTTTACTCTGAGAGGGTATACTCTAGAAGGTATACGTATGCTTCATGCAGCCTTCAACAAGGAAGTTAACGCCTGTGCTTTGGGGTTTTCCTTCGAGACCATCTCTGGATCAATGTCTGCGACTGCATGTTGAGTTTCATGACTGTATGCAGCAAAAACCAACGGTACAGGGCCCCTCTGCGCAACTAGAAGACACGCTCAGTTGCTTGGTCAAAGGCACCAATAGTTTGTGTTTGGTCTGCGGGACGTATTCCATTTCCGACCTACCCTCTGTATAAAGATCTCAGAGAACAACTACAGCGGCATTACTTAATATACGAGTGACTTTATGCTTACGAACATTAGTACCGCTACAGTGTAGGAAGGGACACTGTTGGTAGTCACACGATGTTTTCCAGAAGTGATAGTAAATCTGATCTCCCAAAGAGGCATGGATCTCTCAATGCATTCCACTAAATCTAAATAAACCTTTAAGTTTTTCAACAGAGAGATTATAAGTCTATGGGACGTTGGATCAAAAGCTTTCTGGTTATCAATTCAGGCCATCGACAGATTACGTTTATGGTTTGCAGCGTCTTTGCATACAGGTCCAATTACCCGAACAATCCTGTCATTCAGGATGGATGTAAAGATCTTCTACACCGTGTTCAAACAAGTTATTGGCCTGTAGTTCCTTGGGTTGGAATAGTCGCCTTTCTTCGGTAGGAGTACAGTTCGTCCTCACACGAGCCACTGCGAAATAGGGATCTCCGACTTTGAATATGAGGTAATGATGCGTGTCAGATGTTGGTGTGTAGAAGTGAACTTCTTTCACGAAAAGTTCCTAATACCATCTGGACAAGCAGCGGAGAAGTTCTTTGTGCCCCTAAATACTTCCTTCACCTCTTCAGCAGTGATTGGTGGGCATTCTCTCTTGGATATTATGAGGCTATTGCACAGCCTCTTGAAACCTATGATATTCTCAGTACCTTCATTCAATGGATAATTTACTTCGTAAATCTCTCTCCAAAATGTTCCGAGCCATTTGGACTCCAGCAGGTTTTTAACAAGAACAGGAGCATCGCTTAAGAGGCATGATGGGTCAGCGAAAAGATTCTGATCTTCTCTGCCCCATCCCTACCTCATTTTAATTGTTCTCCTTGCGTCAGATATTACTCGTATTTTGTCAACAATGTGCTGCTTTATGGTCATCAGCTTTGACATTTTCAATGTGGGATGGTAGATCCTCATTTCCTGAGCAAACTTCCGGACCCTTGCCTTAGAAGACTTACCAGATTTCATGTAGTCAATCACACACTGCATACAGGACGCGTTTTGTCTTGCCCAACCAATCTTCTTGTTTAGTTGATGCTAGCGCTTTTTGTTTTGTTTTTTCATCAATCGTTGATTTGGACCTTCGATTTCGATTCGGCCACAGCTTTCGTTGCATCATAAATTGAACATTTGATCGTCCAGAGGACGGAATCCTCTGAGAGGTCTTCACGAAGGGTAGCATCCATTTCAGCCAGATCATAGAGCTTGGGAGGAACCTGAATGTTTATGTTCCTCCCTGTCCTGAAATCGCCATCGTATCTCGAAGGAAGCCTTCTTTCAGCAGTTGGTCTCAATTACGCTTCCTGATTTTTATCAGCGGCTTGTTCTTGCAGCTGCTGAGGAAGCGTTCCGCGTACATCTCTTGTTCGTGAAAGGTTCACGGTGAAAGGTGCGATAGCTCTTGGTGTTTCTGGCACCACAGAGTGTGCAGGCGCGCCATGTAACCTCTGCGGTTAGGGACAGTACTAGCATTATACCAACTAAGCAGGTAATTATCGATCGGTAATACCAAATAATGGCCGAACCACTGTTGGGTGCTCTGCGCGTTCGATCATTCCAAACCGCTTTCATAACTGGATTAGGGTTTTAGTTTTCTAGAGTTATTCCCATGAGGAGCTAGGGAAGGGATTGTCCAGCCTCACAGAGCCTCGCATGCGAGAGCAAGGCTGTATACTCTAGGAGGTCGTCCGTTATCCTGGGAACACCGTGAAGAGCACCACGACCAGGTGCCATTCTGCTTTCAGCATGGTCGTTTATGCCTCAGCTTGGGAGTTTTTACTTCAGGAGCATCCCTGGACAATTGTCTGCGACGGCTTTTTAGTTTTCGTAACCGTATTCATCAAAAACCCTCGGCACATGAACCCTCTATCCGCAACCTGATGAAGCAGAGATGGTCGAAAGACGTGTCTAACAATCGCTTTGATAAGATCGACTTGAATTATTGTATTGTGTTTTTGAGAATAGGAAAAAAAACAGAAAACACGAAAGATAAAAAAAGAGAATGAACGGGTTTCAGAGGTTATTTTCTCTTTTACCTTTGGTCTTCTGCATTTTTATTTTAGTTCTCAAATTTTAATACAGACATTCGAGGGTGCTTGTCTCAATTTGGTGGTTGGATATTCGATTCTCTTTTTTCAATTTCCAGGAGTGGCAGTTATCATGTTGTTGCGCTGAGTAGCTTGAAAGTTTCCAGTATTAGACAACTCGAGTCATTTGGAATCCAACTCAGCTCAACAAGGGAAAATAGGAATTTTCCACATTTAAGAAATAGAGTTATGTGAGTGTAATGAATTTCCTCAAAATTGTATTGGTTACACCGCAATTCTGGAGGAACGCTGAACAATCAGGTCGAACCAGACTAATTTTTGACAGACGATGGACCTAGCAAAGACTGGTTTTTGTCGTTGTTATAAATTGAAACAGTTCATCAATCGCTGAGAAAATAATATTGAATGCATACCTGTATCTGATTCATTATATTGATATTAACAATATTTTACAGAAACAAGGAACATTTTTGGTACCGAAACCTAATTTTCCCATCTTTATAAATAATATCTTCAGTTAATTAATACTTTCAAGAAACCAATAATAAACGTTGCATTAGAAAAACTTGAATATTTCAGTATTCTTGCACCATTTACTCAATTTTAATTATTTGAGATAACAAAGTATTTGAACACATGTTATTGTTAAATTTTTGATAAAAAAACGGGGGAAAATATTAGGTTAAAAAGGTTGAGAGGTAAGAAAGTGGGTCTCATATGTTTAAAGGTTAAACAGAAATTCTCTTTCTGAAAGAAATATTTCCGTAATTTTTGGTATAACAAATTTTTTCAAATCTTAGCAATATTAGAGTATAAAAACACTTTCTTTCTACATTTTATGCCTTCATCTTCTCAAAATGGTTGATTTTACATTGTCGTTTCCACAATCGATTCAATGTATCTCTTGGAAGAAAAAGTAAGAAATACTTCACTCCTTGAATATATATAAGAAAATTGTTCCTATTTTGAAATATTGTTTTCTGAGCCTGTTTTTCTATCCAAGTGAATTTAAATTATCTCATGAATTTTGCTTTAAAAAATGTTTCAGAGCATGATATTTCTTGTAAGCATATTCAGACAAGGTTATAAGACAGTAAATCCTTGGATATGAATCTCTTGCCATACTATGACTTCATATGTTTGTGGTGCCATTCAAGAATAAATGCTATTTGTGAAAATTTCCACGTGATGATTGTATAAATAAATCCATCGTATTTTGGGAAATAATAGTTTATTGTGATGAATCACTGCTTTTACATTTTTGGGAAAACTTATGATAGATATCTGAAATTTAGTAATAATAATTGTCATCGGTGCAGCCGAGATCATTGCTTGGAACATGTCTTACTCCTTATTAACAGAACTCATATGTTGACCTTCAGATTGTAACATAAAAAAACCCAGTTCACTGTTGCGAACCCAGAACACTTACGTAAAACTCGAAACAAGATCAAAAATCTGATAGTAAGGAAAAAAAATAAAGATCATCACCATCATGAAAAACCTAGCAATGCTGAGGTCCAGACTGTTGAAAAATCCCAACAGGGTTGGGAAATCGAACAAGTATCTTCTCCATTTATGACGATGCCAATTCATGTAACAAGGCTCTGACAACCATAAGGACTAGTAGAACCATAGCAACTAGGAGAATCAGAAGAACCAGGGGAACCAGAACAACCAGAAGAACCTGAAGGACAACGAAAACCAGCAGAACCAAAATTGCTGAAATTATGTTTCCAGTTACACAAGATAGATCTGAGGATTTTCAAGCAGTTCTTCAATCATATTCCTTGTACGAACCATGTGTAAATCGCGTGATGAGATTGAGAATAAGAGCATCATCTAACTTTGATTCCACTCAGGTTATTTTCATTTTTATTAATTCGTTCATTGTAACCAAGGAATGGTAAGATTGTAAAAATTAAACTTGATAAGACGGCTTCGAATGTTCAATGTCGAAAAATTTATAAATCAGTGAGAGCTTGCAGAGAATTTATGAGCACGGTCGTTTGATTGCTTTCGCTATTTTAGTTCTACAGGAAGAAATGGAGAGACTTCCTGCATTACTAATATAGTAGTAACATATTCATATAATATGTACACTTATATTATTAAAGAAATAACGATGGACTGGCGTGGGTCAGTGAGGAAAGGACGCTATTGACCGTTACCGAATTGCATAAAAAATATTGGGGGTGGTTTAGGAAAACTAGCACAGATGTGACCTCCGTCATTCGACTCATCACTGCCTACGACACCAGAAAACCATCGAGTCGGGAAAACCAAATCACTTTAGAGAGAGGCACAAGCAACGCCCAACATCTTGGCTGATTTCGGCCAGTGCCGTATGCTGGGAGCGAACAGTATACCCGAGCGTGAAATTTTGCCAGTGCGCGTCACCTGGCGTCACATCAAAATCATATAGAAACAACTCATACGGCCCATACTATTTACGTTGACGCACTCGCAATTATAGTCCGAGGTCGTTGATGGCCAAGCCCGAAACAGGACTATACGCGGGATGCGAGTGAGCGTGGGATTGTATTCATGGACTCTTCTTCTCCTCCCTTTAAGGATCAGATGATCTTTTCTACAACTAACATTTATTACATCAAACAGTAAACTATTATTTCTTGTTTGAAAGACGTATTGAGTATTTAAAATACATGAAACATAAGGCAAATACTTTCTTCTATAGGTTATAGTTCCAAATTTAAAATTGAAATTCAACTACCGCGTATTTTTATGTGATTCTTATCCTTAAAATGAAAGATTTTTTGTTCTAGCAATTCTGAATATTATGAATCCTTCTGGATGTCAGAGGTTTTTGAATACTGAATGTTCCACATTTTTATTTTAATTGTTTGAGTGTCCCAAGTATACCGTCTTATGGAATGTTTTGAGCGTGCGTACCATTTGATGTATGATTTATCCTTCGCTTTTTACCTAAACGTTTTTCTTCAATATAATTAATGCTTCAAGCTGACGATTTTATACTGTGGCACTTTATTTGATATTTGAATTGAATAGCTTACTCATTTTTAATTGTGGCATATTTATTACTGGAAATAGATATCAATGAATTTAACTATATTATTTGTCAATCAAATTATTGGACCTGAATACAAGAACAAAGAAAAAAAGAATGGAAGATTGAACGATTTCGCATTCAATATGATAGAAAATAATTTTTAATGTGACGAACAAAACAAGTTTGTTACAAATTCTATGTCTTCTCTTCTAATCATATCACGTACGATCCTTTCATGTCATGTTTCATCTCATCCCATCTGATCCTATTCTATCTCATACAATCCTGTCCCGTGTCGCCCTATCCCATCCTATCCCATCTGGTTTCATCCCATCCTATCCTGTTTCTTCTTATCTAATTAAATCATATCAGGTACCATCCTTTCTTGTCCCACCTCATCCCATCTCATTTCATCTCATCCCCTTTTCTAATCCTTTCCTTTTCTATCTTTTATTATCCTGTCCTGTCCCTTCCCATCCTATCTCATCTCATCTCATTCTATATCAACCCGTCCTGTCCCGGCTCAAACTATCCCAACCTGTTCTGTCCTGGTCTATGCCTCCTCATCCCATCTCATCTCATCTCACTCCATCCCTTCCCATTCCAACCTATCCTATCCCATCTCTTGTCTTCTTATCTCATCATACCACGTACAATCCTTACTTGTCCCGTTTCATCTCGTCCTAGCTCACCCCATTTTATCTCACACTATCCTATCTTGTCCCGTCTCATCCTATCCCATATCATCTCATCTTATCCTATATTATCTCATCTTGTCCCGGCCTGAACTAATTCCACCTGTCCTGTCCTAGAACATTCCATCCCATCCTGTCCTCTCTTATCGCATTCAATTCCATCTCGTCCCATCCATTCTCATCCCATCATTTCTCTTCCC
>WSXT02014629.1:0-14431 GCA_011762715.2 Neuroterus valhalla
TGGATTGGATTGCCCTTTGACACACATTTTGAGGGACCAAAAAGACAGGTCAAGTTCGTTAACCAGCTATTTTGGATCAAAAATAAGAGAGGGGGAGCATTTTGAACATTTTTTTGGACTTTTTTTCCAAGTCTCAAGTACGGTTTCTTGTAGTAGGTAAAAAATGAAACAATTTATCCTTATAATTTCTTTTTGATAAAAACAAAATTGTCAGAGTTGCAGCATTTTCGAAATTCGAAAATATAAACGGAAATGAGAATTTTTAGCCAAATTACGCAAGATTGAAAAGAAAGTCAGAGATAAAAAATGTTTCTTCATGAGAGCCAAGATGGTAAATATAACTTTTCAGATTTTCTCAAAAAGTCGGAAAATCCCATTTTAATCGCACAAAAAAAATGAAAAATAATCTGTGAACTCGATAAATTTCGGAAGAATGATCATATCCGATCGTGCTTTGGCACCCATTTTGAGGTACCAAAAATACAAATGAAGTTCGTAAACCATCTGTTTGGGATCAAAAATAGAAGAGGGGGAGCATTTTCAAAATTTTTTTGGATTTTTTTTCCAAAACTCAAAAATCGTAAGTACGGCTTCTGGTAGTAAGTAAAAAGTGCAACAATTTATACTTATGATTTTTTCTTTAATAAAAACAAAATTGTCAAAGTTGTGGAATTTTTAAAATTCGAAAATATAAACGAAAATGAGCATTTTTAGCCAAACCACGCAAAATATGAAAAGAAGTTTGGAGAAAAAAGTGTATCTTCTTGGGAGCCTTCCAGGATGATCTTTTCAACTTTTCGAGTTTATCGAGAAAAAGAAAATTCAAATTTTGGCCGCACAAAAAATAATGATAAATCGAAAGATTCATTTTTTGGTCAAACTATGCAAGCTACGGGAATATATTTATGAACTAAACTTGCGCACCGAAAAAAGATCTACAAATTAAGTAAAACTAACTTTTTGACAGGACAAGTAGTTTTTGCTTAGTTTATGAAAAACCATGAAATGAATTAATTTCAATCAGTAAAAATAACTATAAAAATGAAATATTAAAATTTTTGAAATATCGACTAAGGCTAACACTGAAGATTGATAGAGAATAGTTATTTACCCCAAAAGAATATCAGTAAATTTGTTATAATTTTTCCCATTGGACGCGTAGTTCTTGTTTCAATCGTGAAAAATAAGATTAAAAATTGAATTTCAGAAAAACTACACAAGATGTGAAAAAAATTAGTCAACAAAAACTCTACCGCTTCGGAAAAACTTTGATCGAGTGCGCAGCACGAGACACACGATGAGAATGTATTCGTTAAAGCATGAAAAGCTTTGACAAAAGAGAATTCAGTCATCGAATTAAAGTAGTAGACATTTCGCTTCTGATTTAACAAACTCTATATAAAACTGTAGAGAGGTACAAAGGCCGAGCGCGTAGCGCGAGGTAAATTCATAACCGAGCGCGGAGCGCGAGGTGAGATTACCATCGAGCGCGAAGCGCGAGATTCGAGAGACGTGCGCCCTAGGCGCGCTCAAACTTGCGAGCGAGGAGAGCCGCGCGCTAAGCGCGCGATGAGTATGTGCCCGCGCGGCGGGCAGATTTTTCTAGAATTGAAACATGAGATAAACACCTATTGAATACCAGTCAGTTTTGAAATCATTTATAATTCTTGAGTCTCTCTGAATTGGTCCAAAATAATTTTGATTTTTCTGGGATCAATGTATTATTCTGGACTTTTCGCATTTTCTGAATTGAATCAAATTCATTCGTGAATCTTCCTAAATTTTTATTGATTCAGCTCGGATTTGTATAAATTCTCTAGAATTTTCTCTGTTCTCTCACATCCTTTTCTGTTTCACTCAATTCATTGTCTTTTTTATTTGTCCCCCTAATTCTTCCAAACTCACATAAAATTTTCAAGCATTTTATCAACTTTGTTTCAATTTCCCCAAGATCTTCTTAATTGCCTCAAAATTTGAGAATTTCAATGAGTTTCTAAAATATTTTTGAATTGTTTTTAATTAAATTTTATAAGTTACTTCGAAATCCTCTGAATTTATTTAAATAAAATATAATCTAAATTTTATAACCTTCATAATAGATTCTTGAATTAATTTCAATTTTTATTAATTTACTGAAATTATTGAAATATTTGAGTATTTCTTATGATGCATTTGAATGAACCTTGAATTCTCATAATCCATTCTGAATTCCTTTAAAATCATCCTGAATTCTTGAGAATTAATGTGGGATTCTAATAAATTTCTTTGATATTATTTTTATACAGAATGTCGTGTGTAGCTTGTGGTCAATTTCAGCAACTTTATCGTTTTGAATAGGCCCATTTTTCAACTTTTTAGTATTCCTTCATATCTTCAGGAATAATTGAAAATCCTGTAAATCTTTTAAAGAATTCAGAAAAAATTGGTAAAATCTATGGAAAAAAATAAGAAAGGAATGGAGGATGTGTTACTGGAATGTAACTGGATTGAAAAGAAATGATAGCGAGTTTATGGAAAAAGTTGTGGCAATGGGATGAAGTGATGATGAGGACGTGGTGAGATGAGAGTGGGAAGGAAAGAGTAAAGGGAAGGCTTCAAGAGATATACAGGTCGAACATATAAGAAGCAAAGAGGAAATCTAGAGAGGGTTAAGCAATGGGAAGATGTTATGGGAATCAAGAAGAATTCGATTGCTTAGGAGGAAGATGGTTATGGTTTGGGGGAAAAAAGGAATGAATAATGTCAGAAGAGATAATGATAAAAGAGGAGAGGCTGAAGATAGCAGGGGTATATGTAAATATAGATGTGGAAAGAAAAACAGAGGAGTTGGGGGAAGTGATGGAAGGAAAAGCAGGAGGTGTAAATTTGATCATAGAAGATGATTTTAATGCCACAATGAGAGAAAAAAGAGGGGAAAAAAGGAGATGTAAGAGCATGGGACTGGGAGGAGCTTTGAAGACGAAATAGTGAATGGAGAAAGGAGAAAATTACTGAGTAAATCAAATAATGAGTACTACTGAGTTAAGAAATCTACAGAGAAAAAAAATAAGGAACGAATGGAGTATGTGTTACTGGGATGTGACTAGATTGGAAAGGAATGATAGGGAGTTTATGAAAAAGTTGGGGCAATGGGGTGTAGTGATGATGGAGACGTGGTTAGTAAGGGATGGGAGGAATGGCAATTGGAAGGAATTGATTGTGAAATAGAAAGATAATAATGGTTTGGAGGAACAAAAGGAATGAATAATGTCAGAAGAGATAATGATGAGAGAGGAGAGGCTGAGGATAGCAGGGGTATATGTAAATGTAGATGTGGAGAGAAAAACAGAGGAGTTAGGGAAAGTGATGGAAGGAAAAGCAGAAGGTGTAAATTTGGTCATAGCATATGATTTCGATGCCACAATGAGAGAAAGAAGAGGGAAAAAATGAGAAGATGTAGGAGCATGGGACTGGGAGGAGCTTTGAAGACAAAGTAGTGAATGGAGAGAGGAGGAAATTACTGAGTAGATTGGAAGAGATGGGATGTTTCATCTTGAACGGGAACATAGAGTGTGATGAGCAGGGAGAATTGCTCATGTAGGAGGAAAAATGGAGGAGTGATAGAGTATCTTATTGTTGACGATTAGGTAAGGGAAAAAATATGAAGGTTCGAATTAGGGGAGTACATTAACTTGGACCATTTCCCCTTAATTTTGACCTAAGAGAGGAGAAAAAGTGATGAATGGGGAAGAGGAAAAAAAAAGAGAGAGGTAATTTGTCAGTAGAGGGAACAGTAGAATTTAGAAAAGATAAAGATGGTGCAAATGAGGGAAGGGGGTGTGAGTAAAGATATAGGAATGGTGATAGAAAAGGTAAAAAGAATATTAGCGGATGATGTTAAGAGTAGAATCGGCGAAAGGGGGAGGCCGCTGGGATGAGGAATGTAGAGAAAAAAAAGGGAAGTTAGGAAGGGATTGAGAAAATGGAGAAAAGGGAATGGTAGTGCGAAAGAATCCAGAAGAAGGAAGGGGAACAATGAGTTATGTTATAGAAACAAGGACAAGGAGAATAAAGAGGTCGGAGTGGAAGCAGAAAGGACTGGCACAAAGGAAGAAGTATGTAAGATCGAGAAAAGAGAGAGGAATAAAAGGAAGAGAATTAATCAAGAGATTAAAATGTTAGAATGGAAAGAATATTCGATAGAAGAATTAGGAGGAGAGGAAAAGGAAAGAACAAGAGAAGGAAAAGAGGGGAAGAAAAAGTACAAGGAAGAAGATGTCACAAGTGGAGGAATAGTGACGGACATAGGGTCAGTGCAAGAGTAAAAGGCAGTAGGTATAGATGGGATGCTCAATAAAGTATGGAAATATGGAGAAAAAAGAATTGGGAGAGTAAGCATGGATAATCTGCAACAGGGTATTGAGAGGGGAAAGGTGACGCGAAATATGTAAAGAAGGGACAGTTGTACCAATAGTAGAAAAAGTAAACGGGAAGAGGTTGAAGATTATAGGAGGTGACAATCATGCCAACATTATATAAGGTTTATGTTACAATAGTTTCAGAGGTATCAAAGAAAGAAGTAGAGGAGAAGAAAATAATCCGACTGAATGACTGGATTTAGAAACGGTATGGTTGTGATGGATGATGTATATGTGGAGGAGAGGATAAGAGAAGGAAAAGAGTAGGAAAGAGCAGGAAAAAAGAAAAAAATGGATAGCGAGATGAAGAGGTAAAAATTCAGAGGAATTAAGGAGTTGAAGTATATTGGTTCAATAGTGCAGGAGAATAGGGAGCATGGAGCATATATTAGGGGAAGGATTAAAAAACGGTAGGAGTAATGAAGCAGATATAGGGAATTTGAGAGAGAAGAATCATAAAGGACTAAAAGAGGCGTATAGGGTTGTTTATTACGCTTGCATGGCTGGTATTAAGCTATAGGGCAGAGTTATGAGAATGGAAGGAGAGGAAGGAGAAGAGAAGATGGAAGAAAGATATATTAGATGGACATTAGAGGTAGAATGGAGAACGCCGAAACATATAATGAGAGAAGAGACTCGAAGGGATAAGTTGAGAACAAAGGCAGGAGAGAGGGCATCGAAATTTGAGGAGGAACTAAGAGAGGGTAAGGGAGGAGAGTTGGCGAGAACGTGTGACAAAAAGTAAGCAGGGAGAGGAAAGAGGGTCAACAAATTACCGCGATGGAAGGAGGAAAGAGAAGAATTTTTTCTGCGATCGTGGGATAAGCGTAGAAAGCTATAAAGGTTATGGGGAATTAGAAAAGAGGGATTAAGAAATGAAAATAACAGAGAGATGGGAAAGTATAAGTGGATCAAGATGCAATGAATGGTATGAGTTAATGAAAAGATAAGTTTTACAGAAATATCAAGAAAGAGGATGGGAGGGGAGGAAGTGGACGAGAATAGCTAGGTGGAGATAGGGGAGAAGGATGAAACGAGTAAATGCAGAGTATGCAAATGGGTAAAAGAGACATAGGATCATGTTTCACATGGTTGTATGAGAGAAAGATAAGAGAAAGGAGGATGGAAAGGAAGTGTTGGAGAAGTTTTAAGAGAAGCAGGGATAAGAGAGGAATAGATAAAGGAAGAAGAGAAAGCTAGAGGAGTAAAAGAAGACAATTAGGGGAGTGTGGGCGAAAGAAGAAGGAAAGCTTGTGTAAGAATGAGAAGCAACGGAAGTGAAGGTAGTGGAAATTCAAATTGTACAGTGAGATCAAGTAAAAATATGTAGAATAGGATGCGGCTATGCTCTCTCTCCTCTCAGCTAATAGATAGAAAAATTTGACTGCTGTGAATTATCCATCTTAACAAACTATGCAGTATCTCAGTTTCTACGTTTCACGACCATGAGATGAGTGACCACTGGCGCTCAACGTGGGGTACGACCCTGAGATTGAGAGAGTCTAATGATCTACCGACAAATCTTGCTCTGTGTGCGTGCGCACGCGTGTCTACGTATGTGTATGACAGCTTTTTATGTAAGTTTTGAACGTCAGCAGCTAGCTCCAAAACCTGGTGATAAGAGCTGACAAGTGAACTTAACCTAAATCTCACATTATGCTCTCCATATCTTCTACAGAAGACAATTGTGCTTCATATATTAATGAGTGTTAAAAATGCATCAAAAGTAAAACTACATATTCCCTAAAGATAAACTTCTTCTAGTCATTTCCATGCCTTATGATGAAGGTAAGTTCATGCTTCATGAAGTTAAAAATGTTAACTTTTAGTAGCGTGCTGTGAAGAATACGCTCTGCAAATTTACGTATCTCAGAGAGCAAGTTCCAGTTGCAAGAAAATAAGTTCGCCAAGAAGCTCATTCATCTCCAGTAAAGATTATCAAAAGTTAATTCCAACAGAAGAAGTTGGTGTGGAACGCGGAAAAGAGGAGTAATGCAACTTTCTTCCATACAAGTGGAGAAAAAGCCATTTCTCGTAGTCAACAATGGCGTGAAGAAGATGTTTATGTTCTCGTACCAGCTCGTACAAGTTCTAAGACTTATCTTCCGGTAAAGTTTGGTCAACTCAACAAAGTTGTTTCTTGAGGAGAAATGAACAGTAACTGATAATCATATTCAAAAGTTTCTAGATCAAACAAATGTTTGAAAAGTTCAACTATTCAAAGATTCCAATGTTTTGGCTAAATTAATTTCGAATTGGACAAGCAGTCTATGATCGGAATACAGAATAATTTCTCACTGGAATATGTTGTTTTTCAAAACGAAATTGACAAGACATACTTAACTGATTCTCTTGAGGAATTCTTTTCACAAAGTTACGAGTATTCGAATTTTTGAAATTGAAAACGTGTATTAACAAAGAATGTTCTAATTTTTTGTAAGAGTGTAATATCTTTCAAGTTCATATTGGTATTCATATTTTTCTTCACAATTCTGATATAATTTTCTGCCCCAATTGGAATTCCCTCGATAATTTCTTAATGGTTCGAAGATGACAAAGAAGCGGCTGTTTTTCTGTCATTATCTAAAGTTAATTTACTCAAAAACCCCATTGTGGAGTATTTTTTTTTCTTTCGGAAAAAAACACTCCTTCCAAGGGCGGAAGCGCAAGAAATACAATTATGAAACATACACTTTACAGGGGGATAAATCAAGAAAGAAATCCGGATTTTAAAAAAGCTGGTGTTTTTTAGTGAATTGACTCTGAATATTTTCAGAAGAATAGGTGCTTTTTTGTCGATTCTAAGATTTTTTTCGAATTCTGACGAACATTCGGCGCTAGAAATTTAAAATTGTGTTTCATGAATTGAAGGGACTTTTCATCTGAAATACCGGACAATCAAATTAAATAATAATCTATTTGTTCAAAACATAACCTCAGAGCGTCTACTGCAATGTCAACAATGATTGTCAATTGGATACACAATATAGGGTTCAATTTTTCATTGAGGTACGTAACTTAACATAAATGCATCATGGGATATCTTTGATAGTTATTTTTGTACCTTTTTAACAATGAACAACATTAGATACGAACGGAAAATTTGTAAACTCGTAACTTGATTTTTCGGCCCTATCCTCAAATGAGCTCGAACGCATGCGCGAGCGTCCATGCTAGTGCGCGAATTTCAAAAATATTCCTGTTGAACATCTCTCTGAGTGCAGACGTGGGGAGGGAGTTGCATTATTCGAATATATTGATAATCCGCGATCCCGATTTTCAAATTTAAATACATATAACTCTGCGAACATTTTCTTCATATAATCGATGCGACCTCACAGTAGGGCAAAATAAGGTATCCGTCGACGAATTTTCTTCTAGCCAAAACCTCTTGTTCAAATTTCAATGTTTCATTTTCAAATTGAAGCTCACTATATTTTTCACTAAAGTTGTCTACGCATAATTTCATAAAAAATGTTTGAATCTCCCATATTTAACTAAGTATAAAATTTTCCTTTTTTCTTTCCGGAAATTCCGTTTTGTGGGAATTTATCTAACTTCAGTATAATCACTTAGAATTAGTGTAAAACTCCTTATAAATAACGTCTAGCAGTATTAGATACTTAGAAGAATGTTTACAATCGTTATAATTGAATTATTCAACAGAAGTTAGTTTTTTACTAAAAACGATGCCTATATACTTTAGATGTGCTCTTTTGGTTAAAATATAGAAAGAACAAATATTTCGGCATGGCTTCTATAGAAAAGAGACCATTTTTTAAATTATACAAACAACTTTCATAAACAAATGCATGACACTGTCATTTTTAACTTCACGAAATTCGTATTTCTTTTGATCAACTACAGATATTTAACGATTTCTATTGCTATTATACTCGTTTATCAAACGATAGTTTGTAATTGCCTAAACGGCTTTAATAACCAAATTCATTGTTTTTACATTTTTCGAAACATGGATCTTGTTTTTCCAAAGGAATCAATTCCTTATGTCTTGCCAGTAGCACTTTATTGCTGCATTTTCCTGATAGTTAACTATCATTCTTGGAAAATTTTCATAAAAAAACGCATGATTCGGCCATGCTTTCTTTTCGAAATCCTATAAAACCCCTTGAAAAATCTGTGAAATTGTATGAAATCTGGTAAAATTTTTTGGAATCCTGGAAAACTTATTATAAAGAAATCCATTGAATCCCTCAAAATATTTTCAAAATATTTCTATGAAATCCTTCCAAATCTTCTGAAATTCTTTTAAATCGTATGAATCTGGTTAAATATTTCACAATACCCAATTTTCTCGAAAATCTTCGGGAATACCTTGAGAATTTCAAAAATATCTCAAAAGTCTTATAAATTCCATAAAGTACTTCTAAATCTTCAGAAATTCTCCAAAACTGTATGGCATTTCTTTGAGTATCTAAAAAACCAGTGAGATTTATGAAACTGAAATCTTTCAAATCTCTTGAAATCCCTTCAATATTTGTAAACTATTGTGAACTCCTTGAAAACTTTTAGAACATCCCGAAAATCGTATAAAATTCTTTAGAATTTTCGAAAATACTTCAAAAATGCATAAATTTCTTTCAAATACTCAAAAATCTTTGGAACTCTTTGAAATTTGTATAATTTTTTGGTTGTTTTTTATATGCCCTAAAAATTCGAAAGGTTCTAAATCTCTTTCGAAATCTATTAAAAACTTATCGAACTATTATAAGATATCCTAAAACATTATAGGTCTCATAAAATCCATATATACATATCTTCCGGAATTTTTTTGAACTTCATACAATATTTATTGAAGTGACTAAAAATCATTATATCCTCAGAAATCACTTGAGAATTTTTGAATCTCTTCAGATATTTCAAAATACTATAAAGTATTACAAATACTTCAAAATTTTTGAAAATCTTTTGATTTCGCCTTCGATGAAATCTTTCATAATTTTGTGTATAAATTGTTTTGAATCTATCGAAATGATTTGAAAAATACCTTGGAGAACCATAAAATCACATGAAATCTGATATTATTTCACGAAATCCCTTGAAATCCTATCATACTTTTGAAATCCATCAAAATTTGCTCGAAATTCCTCAAGATATAATATTCGAAAATCTCTTCAAGCATTTCAAATTTTATGAAATCCGCAAATTCTTGCAAAATTCTTAAAGACCTATACAAATTCTAATAAAGTTGAAAGCTCTTCGAATCTTTTAAAATAATACAAAGAAATTTCATAAGGTTGGTCCAAAAAATATTATTCTAGTTCTTCGGTATAGCTATCATGAAACCACATGCTCTTATGAGCTAAAAAATCGGCACACAAATTTTCATATATTTCCAAAAAATATTTCGAGTTCGCTCGAAGCACTTTTAGGTCGAAAAAAGTTTTTCAATATGTTTTTCATCTTCTACCACAGATACGCTGAGGCTATAAATTTATTTCCTTCATGAGATTGTTGCTGATCTATAGCAACTTTTCTATTTCTCTTTGCAATAACAATTATAAAATTTTTTTTTTTTTGCTATGTTCTTTCGAACAGAGCACAGCTTTTACATTCATTCTCACGCCAAAAAAGGTTTAAAGACTTCTTTAATCAATTTCGTATTTAATAACTATGCAATGTAAGATGTCGGTAAAACGCAATACAAATAAAAATTCAGCAATTATTCTGGCAAAACTAAATAACACTAGTAATTCAAATGAATATATATTACATCAAATGGCCATAATTTTTATTACATAGAAAATCAAAGACTCATAATTTTTCCTGATTGAGTTCCCCAAGATTTCGACAAGTTGTATAGAAGTTGTTTATAAGCCCTTTCAAATCTAGAATTTTTCCAGCAAAATTGCAATTTGTTGGACCTGTACAAACGCACAATATTTTTTTTTGTCTACAAAAAAAATATAATTTTACCATAGATTTATCAACAATTTTATGAGGGAAGACATCTATAGCCTTAGTATATCTTTGTTCGAAAAATGAAAAATTCATGAAAGCACCATTTCAGGCTAGAAAGTTCTTTTTTGAGGGACCAAAAGATATTTTTCCCCATATATATTAAAATTCCCGACGCTGAAGTTAGCTATAGACATAGATTTGAAATTTGGACAGAGGTTGAAAAAAAAACTATCAGTCCTCCAATAAAACTAAGGGTATCACTGGATTCGTCTCAGCGATATTTCTTGGATAAAATTATGCGAATCAGATTAGAGGGATAATTTTTTTAACAAATAAATTGGTAATAAATATTTGCACATTGTTTCAAACCTATATCTATAGCTAACTTCAGCGTCGTCAATATTTGTGGGTTTACTTCAAGGCCAGCAGAACATGTGGTTCCATAAAGGAAACTGAAAAATTTCAAAAAGATTCCAGCGGAACACCCTAGTAATCATAATTCGTCCTAATAAATTAACTGCTCCGTCATTTTCTTATTCGGAAACTAATAATTATTTATTTTTCCTTCTTCGTCATATGATAATTTGCAATATCTAAGCCTCAATTCCTGAAATGATATAATAAATTTTTCTTATGCTCGTCAGACTTTTTCAGAAAGTAGAGCAGAGTAAATCTTCTGTAAAAAACCTGGTTGGAATTTGAGTAGAAAAAGGATAAAATTGCATCTAAAAGTAGGACGAATGGTGTGTAAATTTGAAATGACGTACTCAGTAATGTTGCAGACCTATTATTGTGCATTTTAAGGTCTGATATTCGTGTGGGTGCGTTCGAGTTGTAGTAGGTGCATGGCCATGCATTCTGCGCTGAAAGGGCAGGGTAGACATCCCTCTAATAAGTGTGCATGGTTCTCCCACCCTCTGAAATGAAAAGCACGTCGACATTAATTTCAAATTCCTTGTGTAATTCCATTTAAAAATGTGTCACGCACTCCTAGGAAAAAGTAATGACTTTAACGAAGTCCTTTTTCAGACTCAGTAGCTTGGAGTAATGGAAACGCGAAAAAACATAAATGTATAGTTTTTAATGCTTTATTTTTATAGAATACGCTCATTGAGTGAATATTTTTAGCCAATCAGTAATAAACTATCCTTCATCCAATTGAGGAATAGAAAATAATTTTACATCTGAACCTTCGGTCAGGGAAGTGGAAAACTGCAGAAAATGAAAACTTTCATCGTTATGTAATTGCGCAAACAATTTTTTTTTACCGTTTGCGACTGACGTAATCGACATACTGCCATGGTAAGTACATCAATCAGATGAGCTTTGAGAGAAGAACTGTTATACGAAGAAAAAAATCAATTTTGTTGATAAACACAAGTGTGATTAAGCAAAACGCAAGCACTTGATGTTGCCATACAAAAAACATCGTTACACAAAGCCGTTGAACGCTTTTGTGTACAGTAAATAAATTACGTACTTGAGTAAATTATATAGAGCAGTCGAATTTCGACCACAGGATGACAATATATTGTTTGATGCAAAACCATGTTTCATTGTTCTCCTCCATGAGCGGAAATTGCTCATCCCCAACCAATAGTTAACTTTTCAAACCCACAAGTTTGGTTTTCCACGAAAAAGTTTATTTTCAACTAACGATAATAAAATTTTCAGCCTCAAATTCGACTTTTGAAAAAAAAACAGTTAAATTTTGAATATTGTAATTAGACTTGGAATAAAACATCATAACCTTTTAAGAGAAAAGTTCAATTTTTAGTCTAGTTGTTGAATTTTCAAGCCAAATTACATTTTTAACCAAGAATGATACATTTCCCACCATAAAAATGAATCGTAAAGCCGAAAAAGACGAATATTGAACAATCAGCTGAATTTCTGAACAAAAATGATGACTTTTAAAGAATAGGTGAATTCAAAGTTGAATTTTTTAATTCGATAATTCAACAAAACAAAATAGTCAAGTTTTTGAACAAAGCAGATTCATCCAACATTAGTTGCAACAGAAGTTTGACTCCAAACCAAGCAATTCAGTTCTCAATCGAAGGAAATTAATTTTGAATCAAATAGTGGAATTTTTAACCAAAAAGTGCATTTTCTTCCAATAGAATCAATCTTCTAAAAAAAAGAATATCCAACAAAATACATGATTCTTCGACCAAGCACTTGAATTTTCAACATCTTGAGAATGAATTTCAACTAAAAAGTGAGTAGTGGAATTTCCTCTTAGGAGAAATCACTTTTGCCTAAATGAAAGTGAATTTTCAAGAAAATAGTCGATTTTTTATCCCATGGTTCAATTCTCAACATACGAAGATATTTTCCTACTATAATAAGCTAGTTAACTTCCCGAATAAAAAATGTTTAAAATTAACCGGAATCAGTAGTTTTTCAAAGAAACATTTCGATTTTCGACAAAAAAATTACTTCAATAAAATAGTTTTAAAAATTTTCTAATTGAATACAAATTACAAATCCAAGCCAAATATTCAACAGAGTTTAACTTTTAAGCAATATGGATGATTTTTCAACCAAAGAGTCCAAAAAAGAGTCGAATTTTCAACCAAAAGGGTAAATCTTACAAAAACAGTGAATATTCAACAAAGCAGTTGAACTTTCAATCACATTGTAGAATCCAATCATGAAGAGAATAATTTCGCCCCAAAAAATTGTATTCTCTATCGAAAAAATAGATTAAACGCCAAAAACATCAACTGTTTAAAAAAATACGAATTGAAAACAAAATTGTCTAACCTTGATGCCACAAAGACGAATCACCTACGAAAAAGTTTAATTTTTTAAACATAAAATTTGAACTCTGAACAAGATAGTTGATAGTTCAAAGTTCAATGAGAAATTTATTTTATATGTAGAAAAGGTTAATCTAACAAAAAACGACAATATTTTTACAAAATAGTGGAATCTTTAAGAGAAGGAATAGATATATATCCCGTCCAAGCCAGTTGAATTTGTAAACCAATATTTGAATTCTTAACATACAAAGATGCTTTTCTAACAAAATAGTCAAGTCTCTAAACAAAGCAGATTAATATTCATCCAACATAAGTTGCATTTTACACAAAACATTTCAAATTTTTGACCCAAGAATGCAACTTCAGTAATCAAACAGAATTTTAACTACAAACCGAGTAATTCGATTTTCAATCGATGAAGATGAATTTTCAACCAAATATTTCAATTTCAAACCAAAAAACGCATTTTCTGACAATGAAATCCATCTTCTAAAAAAAAGAATATACAACAAAATACATGACTTACATACAAAATACATGACTTTTCGACCAAATATTAGAATCTTCAACTTCTGAAACATGACTGTCAACTAAAAAAGGTGTAATTTCCTGTTAGGAGAATGACTTTTTACCTGAATGAAAAATGAGTTTTTCAGAAAATAGTCAATTTTTTGGTCCAATAGTTGGATTCTCAACATAAAAAGATATTTTTCTAATATACTAGTCAAGTTTTCCAACAGAAAATGCTAAAGTTAACCAAAGTCAGTTGCTTTTCAACATCACATTTTTATCATCGACAAAAAAATTACATTAACAGAATAGTTAAAAAATTAAATTTATTGAATAAAAAAAATACAAATACAAAACGCATCTTCAACAGAATTAATTTTTGAGCAAAATGGATAAGTCTTCAACCAAACAGTTTCATTTCCAACTAATAAAATACAACAACTTTCCAAAAAAGAGTCGAATTTTCAACCAAAGGGGTAGATCTTACAGAAACCGTGGATTTTCAACAAAGCAGTTCAACTTTCAATCACATTGTAGAATTTAATCCTGAAAGGATGAATTTCGCCACAAAAAATTAATTTTCAATATGAAAAATCGATCACACACAAAAAACATCAACTATTCAAAAAGATATGAACTCAAAACACAATTGTCCAATTTATATGCAACAAAGACGAATCACCTACGAAAAAGTTGAATTTTTAAACATTAAATATGAATTCTTAACGAGACATGTGATAGTTCAAAGTTCACTTAGAAAAGCTTTTTATTTATATGTAGAAAGGGTTAATCTAACAAAAAATTACAATGTTGTCACAAAATAGTGGAATCTTG
>WSXT02014640.1:0-14431 GCA_011762715.2 Neuroterus valhalla
TAGGTATAAGGTATGGATGGATGATATTGTATACAGTGTGGACGGATGTTAGAATTAAGTATTTGATGTAACAAATTGTGTAAAACATGGTGGTTGTTGGTTCTTGTTTTTCAAAACAAGATTCGTCATTCTATGATATAAAAAAATCTCAAAAGTAATCATTTACCAACTGGAGGTAAAACAAAACCATTACGTTCAAACAAATTAATCATAAATGTTTTTCAACATATTTATTAATAATTATAATAATAGTAAGAATTGATAAAATATGACGGAAATGATTAATGGAAATAGTGACGTAGGGACAATGTATGAGAACCCTTGTCACCACATTTACATTTGAAACTTTCATCCGAATGTTATTCTTCAGTATCGCATTCGCCCTACGAGGGGGAATGATAAGATCATTTATAAAACTTCTTCCGCCTTTCCAACGAGCATTTCAAACTCCTTTGTTGAATATATCACCTGGCTCTGAAAGCTTGAATTAACTATGCTTCCTTTAAAGAATTATATAGAGAATGATTGCAGGTTTGACACTGAAATTTGGTTTCTATCATTTATTGAATTAAAAGTTAGGTAGCAATAAATGGAAATAAATTGGAAACAATTAACTTTCTCTATTTTCAATGTGGCTCCTCCCCTTAGGGTTCAGGGTATCTGAAAAGAGGGTCCTAAGGACTGTCCTGGGAGTCATTATGATACGTGCACTACCTTCTGATGCCACAACCTTATCTCTGAAACGAGGACTTTCCAAAAATATTTTTCAAAGTTTCTCCGAACAGATGAGTTTCAAAGGATAAGAATCGCCACGTAAATAAAAATAGAAAAATTTCTTCTTAGATTCAATTAAATCGCTCTCAAAAAACAGTATCATTGTAACCGAGACAGTGAGACAAGTTAAGCTTCTTATGGGCTGAAGTACTAATAATCTACTGAGGTTAAACAGAAGACATATAGTGGATCCTTTCACAGATAACAGACGCTTAGAGTGCCTTTTTTGTGGATGCATATCATAGACTAAGAATTCACAAGGGACCCTCATAATCTGGATAAGAGATCTTTCTTCTTTGCTTCTGAAGATGTTTACTACACAAAAGCGTCTTTAAACTGCACATATTAAGGTCCTTGATGTAGCTTAGGATCAACATTTCTCTGACAAGTTATTTTCCTTCGCGAAGAAACTAATTTTATTTTACTCTCTCATATGTTTCGATCTTTTTTCTTCTAATTTTGCAGTCGTAATTAGAGAGACTTGAACACTAGGTAATATATAATGACCTACTTATACTTAAGCTATACTATGCAAGTTCTCAGCTTAAGAACCATTTCAGAAGAGAACAGGAGATATCCAGCTAGGGAAAATATCACTAGGTTTACGTGTCTTGAGGGCGTTGGACAGTTTCGACTTAGAATTTTTTTCCGTTGATAGGTACGGCGCTGACTTCGCGTATTTATTTGTTTTGGGTCTTTTTAAAGCAATGGGAAAAGTCTGACAAAAACCCGGGATCTTTTGGGATCCTTTGATCGAAAAAATTTCGAATGACTTACCCTTTGACTGAGGAAATAAATATTTTCATTTTAAACATGAATATTCCGGAATGCGGAAATCCTCCGGTAGCAGACGATGTCGGCGAGACTTGTTCAGCAACAGCGAGACCGGTCACTATTTTATTTTTTCCCGCAGGATACGAACATCTAAGATATATTTCCGGTAGTCCGCTATGATTCCTAGATTCCTTGCAAGACGATGGTCAACACAAAATTCGCGATTCACATCTCGGAAAAGCACAGTCCACTGAGAGAAACTGACAGGTTCTATGTGCGAGGTTAGTGAGAATGTAGCTGTAAGCCAAAAGAGAAGACCATGCGAGTCAGCGCTGCTAACGTCACTTATCGGGGCTCTTACTTATCGACGCATCCAGACCCCGCCGAAGTTCAAAATAAAAACGTGAATTATAATCGCCTGAGAAGATATTAAAATAGTGCTGGCAGATACCATCTCCAAACGCACCAATTCTACAGATAAACAAATGTGAAATTATTTTTAAATATGACAAACTTGGACACGTCAATACGTAAGAGCCCCGATAAGTGTCCTTAGCAGCGTTGACTCGCGTGGTCTGCTCCCTTGGCGTACAACCACATTCTCACTGATCTCACACATAGGACCTGTCAGTTTATATCAGTGGACTGTGCTTTTCCGCGATGTGAATCGTGAATCTGGTGGTGACCATCGTCTTGCAAGGAATCTAGGAATCATAGCGGACTACCAGGAATATATTTTAGATGTTGGTGTTGTGCGGGAAAAAATAAAATAGTGACTGGTATTGCTGTTGCTCAACGGATCACGCCGAAATCGTCTGCTACCAGAGGATTTTTGCATTCTGGAATATTCATGTTTACAATGAAAATATTTATTTCCTCAGTCCAAGGGTAAGTCATTCGCGAGGGGCGAGTCACTTACGAATATCAAAATTATAAGAAAAATAAGGATTTGAAATAACGCTGAATAAGGCCGAGTAATTGCAAGTATCTATGAGTAACGCCGAGTACTTTACGAGTTCTTGCGAGTATTCAGAGTACATTCGGAAGATTCGGAAGTGACTTGCCCCTCGGTCATTTAAAATTTTTCCGATCTAAGGTTTGGAACCCGGGTTTTTATTAGATTTCCCCAATTGCTTCAAAAAAGACCCAAAAGCAAATAAATACGCGAAGTCAGTGCCGTGCCTATAAAAAAAAAATCTAAGTCGAAACTGTCTAACGCCCTTGAGATAAAATTCATTGTTTCAACTAATAATTTGATCATGAATGAGTGCAAATAAAATGTATTTTCATACATCTGAAGGCAATTCAATTCAATCAGCCAAGAACTCTATTAATATGCCTAATAAGATGGACGAAACACATGAATGAGGTTTCTCTATAGTAGAGCTCATATCACCATACAATATTAATTAGTGATAAGAGCTTTGATCAAACAAAGTCTGTCAAACGAGACTCCAAGTAACTTCAATTAACTTAACGACCAGATTAATTACATGAATGCTCGAATAAGTAATCCTACTAGAGTTCGGAGAAATTGGATGCTTATTTGACTGTTCGAGTTGACGAAACACAGAACTCGGTGCAGGGCTGAGTGAGTTAGTGTATCAAGGCCGATTGGGGTTCTGCATTCGACAGCCTAAGCCATTACAATCGTTTCATGTGACTACAAACAATACTGCAAAATATTTTTGTTTAAAACTTCTCATAAATGTTTCGGACGTTTATTTCCAAAACTTAAGGCTCCATTACACTGCATGTCTTTGTAGTTTTCAAATATTGGTTATGGAATGTATTGCTGCAAATGTATTTTAATTCTATAATAACTTTTATTAATAACTTTTATTAGAATATTTTGAATTTAAGTTTTTTAAGTTGAAAACTACAATGACCTCCATATGAACGCCGGGGAAACATTTTTTCAAACAAGAATATGACTCGTATTTTTCTTTTGTTTGAGTTCTCGGTTATGAAGCAAACCTTTCGAGTTCCTCGACACTCCTCAGGGCATCTCGAGTTAATTAATTGCTTTTTCATAAACTAAAAAATTCAGACGCTCTTGAAAAAAAAGCCATTTGACAAAAAGCGCGTTTCCTTCTATTCTCAAAAGAGTTAATAGCGAGTGCAAACAAGATTCACTAAGTAGAAGTATTTAGTCGATTTTCTTCTTGTTTTCAGCTTCATTTCTTCGAAGTACTACTTAGTCGTCAATGAAGGCAAACAGGAACGCAATTCCGATAATCGATAACAGAGGATTGAGATTGAAGCGAAATCTAACTTTGAATTGGGTAGACTTCGTTCCCTTTGTTGGTAAGCCTATTTCAGTAGATCCGATCGCAAGTTCAGGAATTGGGAAAATATGAGGATAAGATTCTCAAACTGCTCCCATAAACTTTTTTTATCGCTGTAATAAAATCTCACTTTCAACTCCATGAGGTTCAAGTTCAAAGACCTAGTCGAACAAGCCATACACGAATATCGAAGGTTTACGAGGGTACAACTAATTCTGAAAGTTGGATTTGAGGTTGCACTGGTGCGAGAGCTGAGTGATCAAAATTTGATCAAAATTGATACGCGTGTAGTTTATGGTGCCTCGCGCTACCTCATTTAATTCTAAAATAAAAAAATCTGATCGCTAATTGTCGAGTTATAAGTTTTCAAAGTTAAATAGAAATACATGGGCTCTTACGGCAGCTCGTGGATTCGTACTCTTTTCCTCTCCGGAAAAATAAATCATAGTAAAAGGATCGACGTAAAAATCAATTATATAGTGGAGTTTGATTTCGAAATGTAGTACGCAAAGTTTCAGAATGATTATGTCGGCAGGAGAAAAGTTACACTGGAATAAATTGGCAAATTCACGAAATTTGACACTTGTAGCCGATAATCATGGCCACGTCTTTCACTTCGCCCGCGAAAGAATTATGAGTGTTATTGTCAATATTTTGAAGAACGATTTCAAAGAATTTTTTACTTCGATATGGTCCGGAATTAGGCTTCATAAATTAAGAAAGCAATATCTCCATAAAATAATAAAAAAAACTCGCTTGAAATAGGAATTAAGATTAGTTTAATTTTGATCACGTGCAGTCGGCAGCGGATTTGAAACGGAATGGTAAATGATAGGGCACAGTTATACCACAATGAAAACACTAAATCTCGCTTCAGTACAACCTTAAACTTGAAATCTCTTGTAGGAAATGATAAATTGTTTATTCTAACCCTCTGTATTTCGCAACTGGCAATTCACACCACTAGAAGTGTACCCTACTGATATGGGTCACGTAGTGACCTGACCCTCTATTCATTGTGATGGTATTAAACGATTTTAAATGTGATAAAAGGATATGATGGATTGTCGTATTTTGAATGGCATTCTCGGCACCTTTCAAAAACTGTATACAGATCGAGGACTCATCCTCCCTGAAAAAGTGTTCAACAGAAACTGTATACTTCTTTTGATTTTTATCAAAGTTAAGAAAAAAAAAGAATTTTCAAATTGTTCCACGAAATTCGAGACAAATTCAATATTGCAGAATATTATAGAATTTTACATAGCATCCTTGAATATTTTAGAATACTCATTTGTGAAAAACTCGCAAGAGCATTGTAGAATCGAAGCATCTCGTCGTCCCGAATTTCGTAACGACTAGCCTATTTTCGCCATTCGGCGAAAATAATTTATTTAATATAAATTTTACTCCTTCCTGGTGGACAAGAATAAGGAAAACCGCTAGTCCTTGTTATATTCAGCATTTTTATCGTTGCTTTATTGTTCTTGAACACCTAAAGATCGCTTTTAATGCTTCATATTCTTGGTCGTTTTCCGGCGATTTGAAACACTCGCAATGGATCTCACGCGTGTTCAAGTGGGGAGAGTCGGACCTTCTGATTGGTTGGCTTCTCCTCCCTTCTACTGGAATGCGGCGAAGATCCATTGGGAATTGAATCCCAGGAATATCGCACTTCTGGGAATTCAGAACTGAAGTGAAATATCGGAATTAAAATCTCGGTAAATATTAATCTAATTAAAACGTAGATCTAAATTACGTCTGCCATAAAACATTTTGTGGTCAAATATTTACAAGTACTTGAAGATTATGATCGACCTAATTTTTAAATTAAAATCAGTTGACCGCAAAATTAGAACTTGAAATACCGATTCTCCATTTCCGATACTAAGTTGGCCGGCTTATTCTAAGGAAAACGATGGTCATTATAACATGGTACACTGAAACCTCAATCGAAATTCACCCGAACGTCGCAATTCTTTGAAATGAACTCGTTGACGAGACGGTGCAGGGGGTTTGGAGAGAGGCACTCTCCTCCCTCCACTCTCCGCCATTCTCGCGTGGATGCGGCCCTAACTGTTTACGTTTCAGCTCACTCGATCCTGTATGGAGGCCGTCGATACCTAAGCCCGAAGCCGTAATAGGATCGAGGTTCCAGTGTACACAACAATATATTGAATTCAATTGTAAATACTTGAGTTCCTAATACTTCAATTAGAAATGTTGCATTTTGAACCGAATGGATCATTTTCTAACTAAATAGTTGAATTTTCTCTCACAAAAAAAAAGAATATTGGACCAAGTTATTTAGTTTTGAATTAGAAAAAATTGACAATAGAAGTCATACATGTAACTGATCACAAAAATAATGTAGATCACATACCTCCCCCTCCCCAAGTCTCTTGGGGACAAAAAGTCATCTTTGTGATTGGTCATAGGAATAATGTTTTTCACGTACCTCCCCCTTTCCCAAGTCTCTTGGGGGCGGAAAGTCATCTTTGTGAGTGGTCACAGAAATAATGTAGATCACATACCCCCGCCCCCCTTTTTTTCTAATGAGAAAATTGCAAGTAAAATGATGAAATCCAGAGAAGCCGTGATTCTGCAGCATTGATTAGTCATAAGTTATGAGAATGTAAAAATGTATCCTCATGAGATACACAACTTTTGTGTACAACATTTTTTTCAAATCCATATTTTTAGATATTTTCGGGGAAAAAATAATGACAAAAGAAGTAAAAAATGTTATTAACATAATTTTTACCGATTTACGCGAAAACACTCTTTTGACTTTCAACTGGAATGCAAAAGCAACCTCTAGGCTAAGTATCGAGTCAACATTTAAGTGACCTTTCTTCTAAAGTGTACTCATCCAATTTGAAAGAATGAGAAATACTTTGTCTACTTAGGTTAACATGTAATTATCAAAATGAGTCGAGCGAGAATGGAAATCCGGTAATTACGAGATAAAACGTCGAAACGTTGCAGTTTCGCTTGGTTGATTCATACAAGTGTGATATCTGAAGCTTATTGTGAGAAATTTTGGAACACGTTTGTGTGAGTGTTCTGGTAGGCTCAACGTTACCCAACAATGCATAATGCAGCATATAATGAACAATGCTCTGTCAACCGAGCTATAGTTCGATCGCTCGTTGGACAATTCAGGAGCTCGAAGCTTCAAGAGAATAATCAACAATTGGCTAAATAATTTATGCTTATCCTCGCCAAGCCAACATGACTTTGTGTTAGAAATTAATATTCATGGTTCTTTGAAGATTACAGTGTATTTATATGCAGTTTTTATCCAATCAAGTAATTACCTAATAAAGCCTAAGTGGATAATTTTATATGGCAAATTCAGCATTGGAGGAATATTTCTATCACATCTCATTTTCTGTGGAAAAAAGGACACCTTGCAACTCTGCCTGGATACGAACCCGGGACCTATAGTTTGCCGGACGACAGCTCGACCAACTGAGTTACGAAGGGGCCCAAACAATCTTATCTTGACAAAAATACTCACGCTCTCTAGCTGTACTTACATACACCCTTTTAGATTAGATTTTTCACTCCATGTATACCCTTTTCGGGTTTTCACCTATCCATATTCCTCCTCTCCTATAGGAGATCGACAGACATTAAACCTCCAACTCAAATCCCTTCCCGAAATCCCTAATAACCCCAACTCTCATAATAAGTCTCCAAGCAATCCCTGACGTACTCAATCCTGTGGAATTTTAAATCTCTGAAACCCCTATTGTCTGCAGCCGGATTTTTTATTCAAAACGCTCGCATTTGCCTGAACACTTGGCCAGAGGAGTGGTAAACCGCAGAAAACCAAAACTCCTGAGCGCAGTCAATCATCGACAGGCGAGTTTGGATGTAGACATTCGATAGCATCGCGCCCCTTCATGTTCCGTTGAAATATTGATGAAAATGAATGGAACTAGAATCATGGAAGAAAATCAAGAGGAATATTGCTGATCTTACAAAAACTACATAGTTTATTCTTCTATTCTCATAGTTTATTGCTACTTTACGTAAAATTATACCTCCAATCGTTATGGATCAAGCATTAAAATAAAAAATACAAACTCTAGAGATTTGAAAGTTTATCAAGATGTGTAATGTAACAATTCTAACCTCAAAATCCCTACCAACTCACATTTTCCAAAACGTCAATTATAGATTGCAATCAACCTAATATATGATTGCTAACCTTCTAGACAATATTATTTATTTTACTCCGGAAAAGTATCAAGAATTGGCAAAATAATCCAATCTGATGTCCCTCAAGAGGCCCATCACAGGCAGAAAAATATATCTTTTACGGAACCGTGATAAAAATTTTTTTTCAATACATTATAGGCATTTTCATCATCTTTAAATCGTATTTTCATTTCCTTTCAAATTTTTATCTTCAAATCTGATGTAAACAAGAGGTATTCATGCATCGGAGATTGGGAAATTCTCGGAATAGAGGGTTGAAGGTGCTGTGAGCCTGAACGCGTTGAAAAACGTCCGAGAAATTCCGCGAATCCAACAATATTGGCAAGAGACTCAGATTGGACACCTGCAGTCACATGAAGTTCATTTACAAGACTATATTCTTTCGATATTGAATATTAACGAATTTTAGGAAAATAAACATTTTCTGTACGAATTTGGTAATTATGAAAATGAGGTTAACTGGCGAATCATGTAATATAAGTAGAAAAATCAAAAGGTTAATTAATTTGGAATTCGAATTGCGGAGCTAAATACACGATTAAAATCTGTGGGATAGGAGTTCCTAGCTCCAAAATAATCCTTTGTATAACAAAATAAGCCTAATTTAGCGAATTATTCCAGCTTAAGTTGTGTAATACGATTTAACAGTTGCGATTGTTGGATCTGCAGGTTTCCAAATGTAAATGAACACGAAATTCAAAATTTGAATTAATGAGAATCGGGGGTGTTATAAAGAATCAATTGGTAATAGAAGCAGTGAATTTGATTTAAAAATAAATTAATAATTTACTTTTTCGAGCAATATAATTCAGTAAATTAAATTAACTAGAGAAACAAATGCAAAATTCAGTGAGGGTTCTACTAATAATCATTTTGTACAATAAAACATTGAATGCTCTCAAATATAAACAGTCAATACTTTTCATTACTAATATAGAGATGTTATTTTTAAGGTTTCGATCATTGTTTTTTAACTTGAGAAATGGATAATGAAAATGTCTATCCAGAAGATCGACATTTTCATTATCCATCTCTCAAATTTTTCATTGCTCCTTCTTCCAAATTGTGTTCTGTTTTTCAAGTATTTTTCCGTCCTTTGTGCATGTCGAGTTCTAACGAAGAATATTGCATTAAAAACAAATTTCATTTCAATTTGAAAACATCCGGATAATATTTTGAGGTAGTGAAATTTTGACAAAAACACATTCCCTTGGATAGATTGTTGATTATTGACTATTCCTGGATAAGATTTGAAATCAATCACTTTCATCACATTCATCAAGTTTTATTCCTTTTTTAATAATAAATTTGTCCTCAATTCAAATCAATAATTCTACTGAGTTCATAAACGGCAACTAGCGCCCAAGAATATATTATGAGAAGCTAAGTTGATTAAAAAAATTCTAGGTTACTGTGCGGTTAGGTTGCATTTCTTCCTTTGAGACTAAGAATGCCCTCATGAAAAATAAATAATAGTTTTGTTTTGACGAACCCTGTCGTGAACTGATAGAATTTCCTTTAACAAAACATGCAGTGCAATTTAAAACTATACCAGCAATAAGCTTGCAATGCATGGTCAACATCCGGATGACAAAGTCAATCTCCATCATAAACTCAGTCAGAAAAATTGCTTTTTGCTTCACGATCTCTTTGAAAATAAAGCTTTCCTAGCCTTGCGGCGAGAAACACCCATCCCATAACGAACTCTCGAGCTTCCTCGTATATCCGAGTGAAATTTTCTGCTTGCATAAAAATTTCTCTGCTTGAAAGTTCACAATTTTCCCTATAGGTTTGACCGGAAGTGTGCTGGAAGCCACACAGGGACAGCGTCAAGGCAAGGCAATTCTGATTTTAAAAACAAACTATGCTCACGACGTTAACATTGTGGTGCATCAAGCTGGGAGTACCAGAGAGAAAAAGTTAAGAGAAGGGGAGGAAGAGGGGGGGGGGGGGCTTGCAATGCTCGTGCTAGTGGAAAACTACATAACGGAAGTAACTTGTATTTTCGGGAAAATGCAAATTGCACGTTCAGCCCGAGCACGATACCAGAGCTGTAATTACACGAGTGTTTAGCACAATTTATTGCTGGGGCCGAGTTCTTGCTTTTTGATTTGAGGACGAGTCCAATGTTCTACTGCCACTGAACGCCACCTCGAATAAGTCAAGGAAGCAAATTCCAAGTTAATTAGAAGCGAAGAGGATCAAATTAGAAGGCAAGTTCAATAAATGTCCGAAAGTCGGAAACTTGAAAGGGGAGATCTTATTACGTGAGTATAAGGCACATTGGAAACCGCCAGGAAATTAATTATCTGTGCTCCTGAATCTGGTTACTCTTGAAATGAAGAATACGGAATAGGAATTAGGGAAAAAATTAGCCTCCTTCTAAAGATGAGAAGTGAAATTCAAGAAGAATGCATTGAATCATATAAGAAGAGATAAATAAAAAGAAAAAAGTCAATAGGACATAAATGAACGTACTTTTCCCGAGTTCTTCTCAATTTGGTGCAAGATTTTAGTTCCCAGAAAATCTTGACAATGAATCCATACTCCTATCATTTTAGAAAAAATTTTTAGTCAGCTTCTGTACTTCACGGGGGAAACAGAGGATTTTACAATAAAAAATTAGATACTTTTCAGTTGACTTTTGGGTATTTATATTAACAATTATTCAAAACGTATTGCTCATTCATATAAATTTTTTAGAAAAATGACCATTTTGAAACTCTGAACTGAAATAGATTATCTCAAATATTTGAATGCGATTTCAAACTTCAAAGCCAATGCTCTTAACTCAGCAGGAACAAGGCAATTTTTCAGGAAATGTATGGGGGAAAAAGAAGTGGAATTTACATCCAGAAAAGATGAATTTCCAACATTTTCCAGATGAGAAATAAAATTTTTAGAAAAGATTTGCGTTTGAAACGCAGAAAAATGTTTTTTTATTTGGAAAAAAATTATTTTTAACCAATAAAGATGGAATAATAACCGCATAGAGGAATTTTCAACCCAAAAAAAATGAATTCTCTACATAAAAATATGATATTTTGATTAACAAATAGAAAACAAGTACTTTTGATCATAAAAAATTATTTCTAGAATTCTAGACCGGAAAAATTATTAGACTATCATTAGACTTTTTGTAACTTCTGATCAAGCTTTAATTTGAAAGGACGGGTTTTCTGTCTAAAAAGATGAATTTTAAACAAAATAGTTGGATGTTGAACCAAAGAAGATGATTTTTTTTACAGTTGAATTTAAAAATATACGAAATTTGTATCCAAATACATAGTGTAATTTTTTACCAAAAGGGATAAGTTTATGTTTCTGCTGAGGAAAGCAGTCAAATTCATCTCCTAAGTATGAAAAATAAAATAAAATTTAAAAATGTTTTCAAAGCTTCTTAGCTGAACTCATGAACATGGATGTTGTCGATTTTATTGGTATTTGCAATTTGAAGAGGTATCGTTCAATTTTAGAACCGTTTGATTTCGTTATAAATTAAATTATTTTATTGAAAATCAATGCTTCCCTTTGAAGATTTATTTTTCAGACAGGAACTTAACTACCACAGTTGAGGAAAGATTTATTACTTTCGTTGAAAATTCAACTCTTTGATACAAAATCCATTTATTTGCGGTAAAGTTGTTGTAAATCCTTCTTTTCTGATTTAAAATCGATTTTTGAATTAAAAATTTATCTGTTTTAGTTGAAATTCAACTAACTGGTAAATAATTGTTCTTCTCACTTAGCTTTCCACTATTTGAATATTTTACAATCTTTTCGGAAAATCGTCATTGTTTTAATTAGGAATGTTTTTCTTCATTTGATGATGGAACTATTCAAATTTTTTTTGAAAATTCACGCTATTTATTTAGAAATACATATATTTCGTTCGCAAATTGAACGATTTTGTTGGGATATCACCTTTTTTTGTTCGAAAATAAATTTCTTCTCTGAAAAATTATCTGTTTCAGTAACACGTTCCCTTATTTTGTTGATAATTCGGGTTTTATGTAAGGAATCAGTCCTCTTAGTTATAAATCCTCTTCATTCCGTTGAAAATTCAACTGCTTAGTTGGAAATTTAACAATTTTATTCAGAACCCGTCCTTTATGGTTTTAGTTAGAAATTGAACTATTTGCTTGAAACAGAATTGATTTGACTGAAAGTCCGTTCTTTTTGTAGGAAATAATTCTTCTTGGCAAAAAATCCGTCTTCTCAGTTCAAAACTTGTTCGTTTATCGACAAAATAAACTTTTGTGTTGGATATTTGTCTTTTTTGGCAAAAAATTGGTCTTCCTAATTGAACGTATGTATTTTTATGGATTTTTCTACCGGATTTTCTGCAGTTTGACCTTCAGATTACCTTGAATCTGATATGACCGAGGTCAACGGACCTTGTATTTGAAATCAGCGACCTCAAAAAGCTATGAATGTATTTTTCTGAATTTTTCTATCAAATTTCCTGCAGTTGGACCTTGAATCTGATGTGATGGAATCAACGGACCTCGGATTCGTAATCAGCGTCCCCAATAATTATGCCTGTATTTTCCTAGTTTTTTCTATCGGATTTTATGCATTTGGACCTTCAAATGACGTTTAAAATGATGTGATGGAGGTCAACGGACCTCGGATTCGAAATCAGCGACCTCAAAAACCTATGCATGTATTTCATTTTTTTAAGGGTTGCTCGGGGTGACTAGGGGGGATGAGGATGGTCCGCTCAATGTGGAATTGACTTCTTATTGTTAGCAGATACTGTAGGAATTCTCTCCAATTTTCCGGGACAAAAACCGCCCTAGAGAATCTCGTCCGCCATGCAATTGCTTTGGAATTGAAATATTTAATCAAAAATTCATTTTTTGGTTCAAAATTAATTTTTCAATTTTTCATTTTAGTTGAATGTACATTCATCCCTCCCTTATTGAAATTCCAACGATTTTTTGTTGTATTTTTGAAAACCGTCTTTTTTGGTTCAAAATTTTGTTCGGATATTCAAACAATTTCTTGAAAAAGACGAATTTCCAATCCAATAATAGGAATAAGGAATGAAAACAGTTGAATTTTCGACCAAAAAAGATGTCCGCCTCACAAAATAATGGGATTTTCAACAACAATAGATGAATTCTGGACCAAAAATGTAAGATAAGACTTTTTAATTAAAAAGAATAAACTTTCAACGAAAGTAGTTCAATTTTCCTATTTGTTTTTATAACCCAAAAGCAAAAGTATATATTTGTAATTTGTGATAGGCAATCATACTTCAATCTGTGCTTCATTTGGTAAATTTTTTCTTATTATAATATTATGATGTTCATATTTAATTATTGTTTTTAAATATTGTGAAAAAATGACGCTCTAGCTGAGCTGGGATTCGAACGTCAAAATTAGAATTTCTCTTATTATTCCGTACATATAAGATATTCATATATATATATATATTTATAATGACAATTATTAGTAATTCATCTCATGTGTAAAAGTTACATAATTACTATGTTAATTGTCTAGGACAGAACTATAATCCCATATTTTTGGTTACCCCAATCAAAAATAAATTTTCTTCGAAGAGTGAGATGATATTTATTGTGAAACAGAAAACAAATCTGATCAATTCTCTGTTCTCGAAGAAATTTCTAGACACTTTCTGGCCCTTCCCCGGTGCTCCAAATTTCAAAGTAATTCCAGATTTTTCCGATATTCCAGGTCAGTAGCCATCCCTTAAAATGATCTCCTTGTCAATGACGTTAATATTTGTTTTTAAATGTAATTTTCAAAATAGACGACGTCCATAAATGACATCACTTTTTTCTTTGAATCTGTCCCCTCCCTGTCTGTCACGAAAAGTCACCTTTAAGTAATGTTGCGTCATGATAGAACCCCCCCCCCCCCCAGGTATTATTTCATCTTCAACTGTTAATTTAAAAAATGGATACTAACATCACTTCTCATTGATTTGGAATGAAATTTAAAAAATAAATTTCCATGCAACAACAGTAGTTTCCTCATTCCTGAAGATTTGCAAGAATTGTCAACGAAAACAATGCAGTTTGACTGAATCTCTCCCCTCGCAAAAGAGCGTGACATCATTTATGGACAACGCTGTAGCATTTAAAATTATAATAGGAAAGAATACTATTCTTTTTTTACATTCTCATTCTGAATGAGAAGGTATTGGTTTTATGTGAAAAAAGACTTTCGCGGATTTGCTGAAATCTCCACGTTTTGAGACCCCCTGAGTCCGAAAAAATGGTAGTAGGTAAAAAATGAAACATTTACCTTCATGACTTTTTTTGATAAAAGCAAAATTTCCAGAGTTATGGCATTTTCAAAATCCAAAAATGTAAAAGAAAATGAGAATTTTT
>WSXT02014651.1:0-14431 GCA_011762715.2 Neuroterus valhalla
TCACGGTTTGGGGGGGTGGTGGACAGTGGCTGGGTGTTTGAGTCTGGGGTGGTGGGGGGGGGGGTGCTTAGGGATTGTCCAATAAGGTGAAAAAGTTCGTCTACTATTTCCTGACTCACCCCAAATATGTATTACGAACTCCAATAGGGATGGGGGGATACATCACCCTGATACTCCTCCCTCCCCCCTATCTACGCCACTGCTTGACATCTGTAACCTGTCAAAAGTGCATTGCAATCCCTTCGATGACCTGTTACCTAGTTTGAGTACAGATTAGTCAGTAATTGTTAGTCTCTATTCAGTCGTGCCTTTGTACACGTCGTCTTATTTGAATAATGTCGAAGGAATATTTGAAAATTTGAATAATCATAATAATAATGTTCATTCAGATTGTACTGAAAATTGTATTATTCAGTCAACCTGCACGCATGCTCCCACATTTAGTATCCTGTTTTACCGACTTCGATGACAAATAAGTTTCAACTTTTGAGCTCTTCAATAAAGTGTTAAATTTGTTAGATTTTGTGAATTTTTTGTAAATTCATCCTAAAATGCACGAAATAAATGTTTTACAAGTAATAATTAGTCATTCACATTTGACTTGTGCATTTCCACAATATTTCTTATGATCTTTCTATCAGATATACAGTTTGATCAATTGGAGCCAAAATTATATCACACGCCATGAGAAGTTATCACTTCAAAAACGAATGTCGCGAAAAAACAGGAACCAAGTCTCAGCAGTTTTGAAATTAACAGAAAAACTACATATCAAATCAGAAAGTGCATTGGGGGAGCGGGAAATGTGAACATCAAAGGACACTCTACATTAAAATTGAATTAAACATTCGTAATAAGAGCACACTTTTTTGATATTTTGAAAACAGTTATTTGGCAGACCTCTCAGTGATTGAAAAAAGTATTACTGTTGACTTCATGAATTTCTGAGCAACTCTTTATTTGTCTATTCAAGCTTTGAAGGTGACTAACACTGTTAACCACGTGTCTACAGCTTTACTTTCCTCCACTATAAAAGTTTTATCCAGCATCTGCTGCTTGCATTAACAGTATTTCTTTGTATTCACGCAAGCCAATACTAATTTGCCGGCGCGCCTTTGCGATTTCTCGCGGATAGGCAAAGACTGTTTCTCTGACTCATAAAAACTGTTCCTGTAACTCAAATTCGATTGCTTCGTTCGTATCTTATGAAAGTGTTCAATTCAAGTCTCTAGAAAATCTTAAAGTCTCTTTCCTAATATATGTTTATGACCCCTATATAGAAAGAATGTATGAGAGTGTATCAAAATAATGGACTATCCAAAAGCCCAGCGCAACTTCAGTAAACTTTTCAGCACTTTTTTCATTCAGCCTATAATTTGTTAATTTGTGCGCACTGTTCAGAGCTGTTCTGAACCTTAGGTGTTGCCATTCAGATAAGATTGAGAGGGTGCTCACTGCTTATCATCATTAAATCTAATAAATGGCGAAATTCGTGTTATAAAGTAATATATATCCGGATAAATAAATACGTTTTACGATCACTGTGATATAATATAACGAAGTCCATTCAACAGTCACCAACTGCGTTTATGTGTGTTTCAATAAATGAAATATAATTCGAAAATTCAGTTATACAAAAAAAAAACAAATTCAATACGTTATTTCTAGCAACAAGATTGCCTAACACCATAAATAGAAACTCACACATATTTTAGAGGAACAATACAAATATCGGTAACCTAGGGCCCATTTAATGAGCAAGAAGCTTCCTCATTCACATCAAGAAGCAAATATATTTGCATCCTCATGAAGAGGGAGGATTATAATTTATTAGGTTTCGAATCCAGAAGTCTATTATTAACATACTGCTGACTTCAGATAGATGCAGAGATCACCAGACGTATAAAGGAGGGTAGAAAGAATATCGGCAGTGTACGGGCTATTACTAAAAGTAGAAATGTAACGAATAAAGTTAGATTTGCGATATATAATTATGTGCTTGCATACACTACGCTGAACAGTTGCGAGACCTAGACGTATCAAGAAAAGAATAGGAGTGAAGTGAAGAATAGAGGTAGACAGAAGAATGAATGGTTGTTATGTGTGAATGAGCGTGCATGAAACGATGTATGTATGTAGAGTAAGCACAATATGTATTCAAGTATAGTAATGTATGGATCCAAATTGTTTATGACAAAAAGATTAAGACCTGAAACTAAAATTTGATGATACGTATCCGGTAAGAAGGGTTGCATTAAAGGACATTGAAAAACTTCAGTTCCTAAGAACGCCTCTTCAGTCCTTCCTTTTTTGATCCTCGTTGGCAGCTAAAATGATATGATTTCAATCATGCACTTTAAAAGCATGATACTTGCCAAGCATAGTAAGATTGAACACAAAAATACATCTGGTACCTAGTACTCAGGTCCAAAAACATGATATTACTGATTTGCATCAATAATATGTTTGAACTCACCGTTTTCTTCCGTAACGAAAGTTTTGGTTCAGTCCTTTTCATCAACATAACTGGAAGTTGGTGCAAGATCAATCAAAATTTTCAGTCGTAATCGTTCGTTTCTAATCTTGTTACACAATTGTTTCACAACATCCCTCCATATGTTTAAACTACGAACTGGTATCAAACATTTTTTTTAGTAAAACCCTTCCCGAAAAAATTTTCTGCGTTCGCCCCTGATCACACTTATCCCACAACACATTATTCACACATTTAAACAATTGAGGGTCCGGAAATAGAAACCTGACATGAACGGGTTCCGCCGGCTAAGTATTGTACAGCTCGTCAATACGAACGAACAAGCGGGTTTCTATTTCCGGCCCCTCAATTCCTTTTCCAGTCTACCTCTCTGTACGATACCATGAACCATACCCAAATATACTTGTTTCGTCGATTGTTCCTAATTAATTCTAGCAACATGGTCAAACCATCTTAGCAAATTTCTTTCACTCTTCTCAAACAATGTTCCTTCTCTACCACATTCTTTGAAAATCCACTCACTGCTTACTTTGTCCATTAGTGTTTTACCGCACATATTTTGCAGGAATTGACTGCTATAATCGTGGTCACATTACTCCTATCCTTTTTTTTATTCGCCTAGGTCTCGCTACCGTACACTATGCAGCACAGTGGGTGCAAGCACAGAATTATAACTCGCAATCCTGGCTTCATTCGTTACATTTTTATTGCTAGTGATAGGTCGTACACTGCCGATGAACTTCCAACCCTCATTAAACGTCAGGATATTCCTGCGCATACTGCATACTGTACATACGAATGATTTACTTAACATAATTCCAATAATTTTTATACAATGAAGAGATCTACGTACGTTGAATTGTCTGAAGGAGCACCATTACTAGGTGTCAATCCCAATATGCCGACTGTTGGAAGTTTCCCAAATTTGGAAGCTGAAAGGACGCATTTGGGAGAAAAAATATTGAAATCAAATCACGCACCACTTTCTCAAGAATTTTTGAAACGTGGCTCACCTATAGCTCTCAGAGGACGGCTTTGGTCTCTTGTATTGGGCTCGATCGTCAAAGAAAATGTACGATTGCAGATATTTATTACAATTTTGTATGTGTAAATGTCCAAGACCTTGATATGAACCCTTGAATTTATTGTGATGTTTCTTAACTCTTCTTGAATCTTCAAAATCTTTGTAAATATTTTGGAATTATTGTGAAATATTTGGAATTCTCCTGATATCTTCGATATTTTTGTAAATTCTTTTGAAATCGTTGAATTATCTTACTTGTTATTTAATTGATGTTAGATTGTACTTCTTTGTAAGGTTTATTGAAGATATTTACACATAAATCTTTTTCATCTATAATATACAAAATACAACTATAATAATTATTATTTTCAATAATTACTGCAAATTTCTTATATAAATCATTTCATCTTAAATTTTGCAGGACATTGAATACTATAAAGAATTAAAAGGAATGGTTTTACAATACGACATCATGGTAGACAAATTAATAATTAAGGTAAGGAAATAGTAAAGTAACAGTTAAATTATAATTTTCATACTTTTTACTATAATAAAATTATGAGTTCAATTATTTTATATACTTTAATATTCTCATGTATTTTGATTGCATCGTATTATATTTCATAGGAATTTTATAATACGCAGAATATGTATAACATTTACGTAACATATTTTTATGTTACATAACAGCTCCAAAACCGAAGACTAATAATTTTTTATATACCATTAGGACGTTCAATTAACTGCAAAGAATGATGATCAGTATTTCGTGTTCGAGGATATTTTATACCAGACAATGTTGTGTTTCTCAAGAGATTCTGAGATTTTAGCACCTGTGACAACGGACAGGAGCGCAGGTGGCCAAGTTATTCATGCTGTTCTTCAGGGAAAACCTGCTACACTGGAAAATACTTTGGTTTTCCCACCTAGTGGCGTGATTCCTTTCCATGGTTTCACAATGTTTGGTTCGTATAGCAACTTATTATTTGTGCAATAATTTTTATGTAGCAGACCAAAGCGTGACCTATTCTCTAAAACAAACCTAGTAGTAATTTCATCAGCCGAATTATTTTTGCGTTTTTAAACTTTTTTTTCCGAGCGAACTACTCACCAAGGCAAGTCATATCCCGGGTGGAAATATATGACCGGATTAGTGCTGTCTTTGTACAGCCCGCCCAAGTTTCAGTGCTGGCTTGAAATGCTTGGCTGTACTGTCAAGCCGGTGCTAGCACAGTACATGGAGAAAAAAGGAATGCGGAATTAGTGTTGCAAAGCCATTTGAACTTCACGTGAGTTAAGTGAAGCGAATACGGCCGTGGGACACTGCAGTTTTAGCAGGATATTCCTGCTACGTTAGCAGACGCTTGCCCATGCCACACGAACCGGCTCGTGTTTGAATAATTTGAATCCATTGTGACGTGAATAATTATTTTATATTTCAAGAAAGTAATTCATAAGGATAGACGATTTCGCTCAACGTCTTGATGTAACAAATGCGTGCGATACTTTTTGATGTTGAGAACCACCTCCTGAATCGCTATTACGAATACCTCTGCACCTGAAAACAACGAGCTCTTTTTCACCCAAATATTCGATGCCCTTGTCCTCTGTGTCCACTTCATATTGGTCTAACGTTTTTGGGTGCCGTACGGTTCCCACCGCAGCATAAGTCAGTCAACACACAGTTTCAAGTGGAGCGTGACACATTGCTTTTCTAAACTACGTATCCTCTTTCGCAATGTATGGCCTTAGCAACTCGAGTAATTCATTAAAAGATTTTACAGACATTCTGTAGTGAGCAAAAAACTCATCTTCATGCCGCTTTAAATTTTCGTAAAATTTTCGAAATGTTTGGATTGGATTTTCATGATAAGGATGGATCAAATATTTTCGACGAATCGGTTTATGTAATAAACCTTCTGCCTGAAGCGCGCTAGCTGATTGCATTAGTGAAATCGCGTTGAGAATCAGTAAAGATTTTTACTGATTCGATTCAATGACTTACGTCGTGATCATCATTCTCGTTTTCCAATTCTGCAGTTCCTTATTTTCCTTTGATTAAATGCACTAATCTGCATTTATCTAGTCTGAACCTTATCTGGATTTCATTAGAAAACTGATTCGTCTCACGGATCACTTGCAGCAGTTTCTGGTTTGAACTAGCCTATAGCTTTAGGTCATCCATGTACAGAAGTTGGGTTATCACGTTTTTTGAACCCATGAGACATGCTGTTCAGAATTCGGCATTTATTTATTAGGGCCTTGGGACTAAATTTAGTGTTTGGCTTCCACGTTAGAAAGACCCATAATGCACTTAAGGAGTATCCTCAGAAGATACCCGCCGTAATGCGAATGATTCTAGTTGTCCTTGGATGCCCATTACCAAAATGCTTTTTTCTTCTTTCAGAAATCATCATCACACAAGGAACCTTGCATGTAGCCAATTTAGGCCGTTTTCAAGTTTCTCAGACGATCAGTAGCTTACGTCATGTCCGAACCTGGGACTTCTAGGTTACTTGATCTTTTCAATACAGCTGAAACGTATAAGTCTGGAATGTTAGTAGGTTCCATCAAATGTTATTACTTCCCCTTTGCTCTTTAGTTCGAACCACACAGTGATTTCTAATTGACGAATATGGGTCTTTTGATGGATATTTTTCTCTTTACTTATTTCAAGATAAAACATTTTTCCATTAACCTGAGAGGTTTAATTTCGCTGTCTCTTTGCACTACTCTTATTGTATCAACGCAATCTAGCAGTAAAAACATCGAATTTCTGCTGCTCGTAGTCTACAATAGCTTCCAATGTTTTTGGATCCAATCTCTTGATGTTCGCAGGGGAGATGATTGCAGTAACATATTGTATTAGTTTCCTGGTTACGTTCCTTCCCTTATGTTGGTTCAATAGCCCCATTCGCTTCCTACTCTGCTGAAATCCATAACCAGCCTGATTCTCAATTATGGATCTTGTCCCCTTTCGGCGGCGAAGATTGCATATGTAGGCCTAGTTCTAAGGCCCAAAGTTTGAACGGCTGCCACCGCTGCGCAGTTCTAGAACTAACAGAATATTCTGCTCTTAAATGCATGGGCAAAACCTTGTTGTTTAGTTGTCCTATAAGTGCATGCAGATCCCTCGTGATAAACACCTTTGGCAGAAAATGCCTTTGTGTTCATTACTAAATTACTCAGCTCTAGTAAAGCTGGATCAAAACCGGATGTGGTACTCATGTATCCGAAACTTCATGTCCATTATCTCGAGAATCAGAAGGAGCTCGTTAGTTAGGGACTGTTGTTCTACTTCCATTTTGGTGGTAGCTATTTCAACTGTTGAAAGGAACTTATTAGCAGATATTGGGCATTTTTTAAATTTGATGTAACGGTTTTTGATCAGGCATATATAAATAATATCATGATGTTAAGCTAGAGAGTCATTTTTTCACAACTTAAAAAAAAAACAATATTTAAATAATTAATTATTCAAATATTGATGAGACCAGTAGACAGAAAAATTAACATCATGATATTATTTATATATGCCTGGTCAAGAACCGTTACATCAAATTTAAAATTAACTTCATGTTAGTAGAATGAAAAATCTTACAAGCATACCAATTTCATCGAAATTGGCTTGTAGGGGGTTGTGAAAAGTGAATCTTGTACTTTCCGTAGCTTAGTGGGTTAGAGCATCAGACCGGAAATCTGTAGGACCTGGGTTCGTATCCCAGCGGAGCTAGAGAGTAATTTTTTCACAACTTTAAAAAAAAAACAATATTTAAATAATTAATTATTCAAATATTGATGAGACCAGTAGACAGAAAAATTAACATCATGATATTGGGCATTTTTATCTGCTAGATTATATCCCTTCATTATTTTGGCTAGATGCTGGTATTTAAGTATAAAGAGACGACGATGTTCTCTCCTTACATTTTGACACACACTGTCGTTTTTAGGTGCCGACTTAATCGGCCCTTCAATATCCATTCCCCCATCTTCCGTAAGTATGTAGTATATTTCTGATGCGGCTGTACCCGTCTTTCATAATATTTGGACTAGTATACACCTACAGACACGCAAGGTGCGCAAGGAAAATCGTGCTTCCGTAATAGAAAGGCATCAATAGAGCGATCCATGTGGACGTCATTCTGTCAGAAAAATTAATCTCAGATGAAAACATACATAGCTCTGTCTTTGTCTTTTACGCGTGAAAAGATAAAGACATAGCACGTTTGTTTTCATCCGAGATTATTGTTTTTGACAGAATTATGCCAACATATGGATCGCTCTTTCAATGCTGCAAATCACATATGCTAGGTAAAGCATCCTCCACTGAGGAAAATGGATTAAACCATTAAATATCTTGGATGTTTGAATATAGGATAGCAACCGTGAGATATCAGAGTGGCAACTAAAAAAAACTCCGATTTTGTAAAATGGCACTAAATTAGATAGAGGATGTAGTAGGAGTTCTTCCATTACCGGGGTTGTTCTTATGCAGTAGCTATAGGTAAAATTAATCGCCTTTGGATGCTTTTCTAGAGGTACTCTTTAATAAAAAGAAATTAGGGAACTCATTTTTATCTCAGGCTTATGTCTGTTTTTATCTGGTATAAAAGAAAAATTGATTCGAGTCATTCAGTTATTGTTTATTGAGTGTAAGTTCGTTTTAAAGAATTGGTCAAGCGTCAGTCTGGTACATGTTTTTAACTCTGTTATTGTATTAGTACATAAACTATTTCTGTATTCTAAATATTATATTTCATATAACAAAGCCAACTATTGCTACATGACATAACAAAGCTTACCTTTTTTACACTACGGTTAAGTAACAACAATGTAGCATCTTTATGTTACTGTTATGCATTGCATTTCATTTCTGTTGCATTCGTGCAACATAAACGAAATATGGTTCTGTAACATCGTTAGATGTTTGTTATATGACAAGGAGTATTTATGTTATATTACTCCTACACAACAAGGAAACAAGTTTCAATTGTATTAGTGTTTTACAATAGAAGAATGTAACTTATTCACTCTACATAAGAAACACATATTTTCAATTTTAGCAAGTCCATTTTGCTACTTGTACGATAATCCTTGTACCATGTACTTCACGTTTCGGGCATTCTACTTGCGATATTGGTTTCGTCTCCATACCGTTTCAAGTCATGAACAAGGTATAGTGGCCCTGTGTCTCTTATTTGAAAGGCTCTTGCAGTGCCACGAACCTCAACTGTGGGCTCATTTTAAAGATATACACATACATCCGTAAGTAAAAACAGCTGATATGAGATAAATTATAATTTTTGAATACACTACGACCTTGATATAAGTCCCATAGGTACATTCTAATTCCGAAAATTTTTGTCGTTGATTTGCGTGCAAACTTTGCGTGTAGTTTCAAATACATACAGAAAATTTTCTTTTCATTGAATACTCTGTATTATCAAGAGAGTTCCATCGTCTATGATAACAAAAATTTACTTTTCCAGGCCATACCTAAAACTAGATGTATATTAAGGTCCCAGTGTACCTCGCATTTGTCATTGAAATCAAGTTATATTTTCCTAATATATATTCTCGATTTGAATATTCTGAAGTAAACAGCATATAATGGTGCTTGAATTCTTTCATTTATTGACTAAATATTTAGGGTAAAGCACCAGCTCATGGTACAGAGAAAGTTTTCGGCCTCTTTTCTGTTTTAACTATGGTTTTATATAACCATAAACCTTGTTTTGTCTTGGTTTTTGCTTACATAATTCAATTTCACTTTTATTTTTGACACGTATGTATATATGTAAGCGTCTGTATGGAAAGTGGCCCTTATGAACGGTTCTAGTTTAGTAGACTTTCGCGTTTTCCTATGTCAGGTAGCAAATTGTAGTTTTCGGGTTTAAATACGAAATGATACTATAGGAACCAAACTAAACGTTTTGGCACTATATTGCTGTGCTGAGGAAAAACTAAAGTGAGTGAAATTCTGATCAAAAATGAGTTTTTTATCAGTGAACTTGTAAGGTAAATCTACATCAAACGGTTGTGATGAAAATTAGTAATTTCGATTATTTATTGCAACAAAAAGTATTTGAAAATTAGGTAAACCGTAAAAAATTAATAAGAAATAGCTGTTTTTTCGAATTTATATTTTCTTGACGGGAAGAATCCTCTTCTGTTGAATACTAATTTTTTTTCAAATTCAATTATTTTGGTAGGGATTCCAACTATTGGTTGAAAGTTCATATTTTCTGGTTGACAATTCAATCGTATTGTAGAGAATTCAACTGTTTGGTTGAAGTGCGTATTTTTAAATCAAAATCCATACCTAATTCCGGAGTTAAAAGTCGTCTTTTGATAGAACATTGAACAATTCGGTTGAGTTTACTCTTCTTTTTGGATGAATAGTCTTTATCTGTTAGCAATTGACTCTTTTTATCAAAGAACTTATTTTTTACGGTCTAAACTGAACAAAAGAGTTCATTCATCACTCAAATATGAATTTTGAACGGAATAGGTAAATTTTTAACTAAAAAGATATATTTTCAACGAAAGTGATGAGATCAGCTCTAAGGTTAAAAAGATAAATTTACAATAGTTATGTTTTCAAAAAAATAGGTGAATCTTTAAACCTTTAAAAATTCTTTTTTGAGCAAATTTTATCGTTTTTATTGCATTTATCATCAAACAATTGAAATTTCAAGCCAAAAATAAAAATTTTCTACAAAACAGTGGGACTAAAAATCCGATAATATGAATTTCCAATAAAGAAGATTATTATTATACACATTTAGATATTCACAAAGTTCAAGAAAACAAACTATTTATAACTTCCTTCTCACCTTTTGCGATTTCTGATACTGTCAGGTCTCTGCCTCCTACTCCCTTGCCACGACACTCCTATATGAAGCGCGAAACTCTTGCCATCGTGCAGATCAGTCTGGTCCATGGGGTAAATCTGGATAAATTTATAAGAGGTAGCTGCTGTTCGTCAATAAAAAGTATGAACTCTCGTTTGAGTCCCTTCTCTGCTTTTTTCGAAGTCTCTTTTGGCCACTCGTCTTCTTTCATTAATAAAAATTCCTTACCCGTGAACCATCGACAGGAAGAATTAATTTCGAGGTGTTCTGTATCCCGAGTTGCATGGTCAGCTACGTTAACCTTTGTCGGTACCCAGTTACCCACCTCCTCTCATTCACCCAAGTCAAGTCTAGAACCTCAGCTATGCAATGCGCTACGGAGGTCTGATACTTTCTTTTGTCAGATCGTATCCAGTTCATCACTGTCGTAGAGTCGGTCCAGAAGAATCGTTTCGATATTTTCAGGGTATGCTGTCTGATGATAGTTTCGGACAGCCTACTGCCCATCACTGCTGTCTGAAGTTCCAATCGCGGAACGGTAAGTGGTTTCAGCGGCGCTACTCCGTTCTTAGACATCACAAGAGTCGTACGTGAGCCTGCCTCCCCCTCCAGTCGGAAGTATCCGACTGCTGCAAATGCCTGTGTGCTCGTGACGCAGAAAATGTGAAGCTGAACTTCACGCAACTTACCGATTCCAAAAGCATAGCGCCGTGGAATTCTCAGTTTACTTGCTGCTTTCAGATCTTTGAGAATTGTTGTCCATTTCAGCGTTAAATCTTCCGGAAGTATGGTATCTCAGTCGAGTCCGGATCGCCAGATGTCTTGCATGAGAATTTGGCCTCGGATAGTCATCGCTGATAGGAGTCCCACTGGGTCGAACACAGATATAATCAGTTTCAAGACTTCTCGTTTCGTTACTCTTTTCTTTCCGCTCATTAAACGTCTGTCTATTCGCGGTTTGTTGACGGAAAAACTGAAAATGTCACTTTCCGGTGACCAGGTAACATTTAGGACTCCAGTGGATTCTTCCTTTTCCAGGGGTATTTCCGTACCTCTTTGTGCAACAGAATGGACCGGAAGGGCACTCAAGACTTCCTCTGAATTCGATATCCAGTTCCTGATTTCGAATACTTCTTCTTGATGAATATGCGCTACCTGTCGTGCTTTAGAGATAGCTTCCTCGTTGGTATCTGTGCTGTCAAGATAATTGTTTATGTAGTACCGTTCTATTATCGCTTGACTTGCCTCTGGATACAATTGCTTATATTCTTCGGCGTTGCAATTCTTGATCTCCCGCGCAACGTACGGTGATGACACTGCCCCGAAGATCATTACTGCTTCCCGTGTAGAAGCGGATTGTAATATGTGCCTACTATCGCGGATTCTGCATCGAGAAAATCGGAAACACTTGTCAAAGTTCGCGGAATATTCATGGTAGCTACCCTCCTCCCCACCCCCCCCCCCCCCCCCCCCCCCCCTCCATCTATGCTTCATCGCTACTGGCAACTTCTGAATCAGTTGCTCGGCTAAGATGATATTTGAAATGTATTCCGGCCGTTCAAGAGCTTCTATTGTTGCTACCAAATTCTTCACCGCGGTCGCAAACTTGACGATACTGTTTGGATTATCGTCCATTATTTTCGGGAACTCGGCTGCACTGCGTATCAACGAATGAATCATCTGTTCTGATCGACCGAATCGTCTTTCTAAAATCTCGAAAAGTACTTATGAACAGTGGCCACTCAGTCACTTTGTCATCAAATACTGGAAGATCCTTACCCATTGTCTGTCGTGCGATGTATATATCTAATTGGGTCTCTGGTTCTGTTCAATTTTCTGGATTGGTGGAGTGTGATGGTTTGATTCGTCCACCTGTTCCTACTTTTTGTCGCTCATCTTGCGACCCTTGCGGTGCTGTGGTACGTTCATTGTGGGAAAGTGGTGAGGCAGATCGCACATCCCTATCTGTCGATACCCGCGGCTCCTCTCGTGAATCTTGCCTAGAAATCCACGAACAGACCTTTGAACTCACCGATCGTTCCTGGCTGCTTTCTTCGTCCAGTTCAACCAGCTGTTGCTTGCTCCGTAGTTGAATCATCTTCTTCTTTCGTTCAAGTTGTTTGAGAGCCTCTGATTCTTCTAGCCTCAAAATTTCCTCAGCTTCATGAAGTTCTATTTCCATGCGCCTTCTCTCTCGCGCATTGGCACTCGACCGCTCGGATTTTGCACTATCCGTTTTTGAGGGGTGGGGCGAAGGAGGATGCGAAGCGCTCAGGCTGGCCTCTTGCCCTGTTGCTCCTTGGGATCTTCCTCCCTTCATTTTATGGGGTGAGAGTATTGTTGAGATCAGCCTCTTCTCCTCCCGCTAAATCCTCTCTCCCCCATTCTGGGTTGGTATCACCATTTGTGCTATCCATTCTGAAAACGATATCAGCGTCCTTTTGAGCGTCACTTTTCTCACCAATGATTTTGAGCCTTTTGACAACCCATTAGGGCTTTTTTACTACACTGATCACCGTCTATATCACCCACAGTTATATATCGGCACTAGTTCAAGTCTTTTTTCACTCACAGTTTGATTTCACTCCTTTAAATCACAATAAATTCATTCGTGAGCCACCGTAGGATCCACCGCGAAAAGGATTCGGCTCTTGAAGGACCAATGTTATTTCAGGATCACAAGTTAATTCAAAACCGTAGACACAATGAGGAGAAATCTAGTAGAAAGAGGTGTAGGTAAAATAATGTTCGTAAAACACGGAATTAACAAGAACAGGATTTAATAAATAGAATCAAAACTCGTTATTGCACAGTTGGAAAAAATATTGAGAGTTAAAAACAAAACAGGAAATTGATTAAGATATACGGAAAAGTCAAAAGGTATAATTTAAGCACAAATATTCGATCAATTCAAAGGAACGCTCTGCCGATTTTCAAAGTGATGAATGTGGAAGGTCGATGCTCTTGTCAATCACGAACTGACGTTCAAGACGCTACCCTTGACGGTCTACTCCTTCCGCTTTCACTTTTTCCAGGCCCGTCGGGAAATCTCTTAGATTTTCCGTAGGGCTAGGGCCCCATCAGTGACGGATCGTCAAGAGTATTCGCCTTGCTCACATTTCGCGTTCGCGACATATATGAATCAAGGTGGGTTACGGGAGTGAGCTGGAGTTGGCCAGGTTATATGCTTAGAGAAGAACTGGGTAGAGAGAAAATGGTAGTTCAGCAAGTGAAAAGAGCATGGAAGTTTGAAGAGAAGCTGAAGAGGGGAGAGGGGAGCGAAATCACGCAAGCGTGCATAAAGGAAATTAGGGCAAAAGAGAAGGGAGGCAATACAGAAGGCTAGAAATGGGAAGAAGAGAGACAGCGAATGAGAAAAGAATGTGGTTTTCACGAAGGGTATGTAGAATTGCAGGAAATAGAATTGCAATTGATGATAATACATGGAGAGGAAAGATGGAGGAAAATCATGGAATCGCAGTACAACAGGTGGTGTAAGATGGTTAAAGGGTGGAGGAACCAGAAAACCTGACAAAGTTTAAAAAGAAGAGTAAGTGGAGTAGAGTGTTACGGTTTAGAATAGGAGAGGAAATTAAAGCGAATAGATACTGGATGGATGACGGAGAGAAAATGTGTAGGATGTGTGGTTATGAAGTTGAGTCATGGGAACATGTGCTAGGAGTTTGTACTGGAGAGGGAGAGTAAGGCAGAAGCGCGAGCGATTGTGTGAGAGGAATACTGGATGAAAGTGGTCAGGGAGTAGAATGGATGAGGAGACTGGAAGAAATTAGGGACGAAAAAGCCAAGGGTTTGCCCAGTTAAAAGGATTCAAATGAATATAAAAAGTGATCGTTGGAAAACTATGAAATAGAAATATGGTAAGAGGCAACAAAAGCCCTGGAAGCTCGAACATACGCGCATAGGTTAACAAAAATAGATTATAGCCGGAAAAGTAGTTTTTAAGCGTTATGCTTAAGTTAGAATAAGTAGTTTAAGGCACTTGTGTAACTTACTATAGAGGGAACGGAGGCCCTCAAACCCTTAAAAGGAATGAGA
>WSXT02014662.1:0-14430 GCA_011762715.2 Neuroterus valhalla
CGATTTTCTTCTTTGATATCGTTTTTCTCTTAAATATGAATGATTATTATATATTTTCAATTAAATAATCTTATTCCCTAGACAAGATACCTTTATTGAAAATTCAAGAAATGAATAAATAATAAGAAGAAAAAGAAAAACATGATTATTGAAAATGTAGATTACTTTATGAGGATTATTACGTAGATTTCTTAATCAAGAGAGACGAGTTTGTTAGAATAATTTGAAATATCAAACTGAAAGTCTATCCACGAAGTCGAATTTCTAAAATAATTCATTTTTGGAAGAAAAGAGACGAATTTTCTAGAAGGTAGTTAAAGTTTCTAGAAGGTAGTTAAATTCTCAAACTAGAAAGGTAAATTCTAAAGGAAAAAGTTAATTTTCAATCTTGAAATTTTAATTTTCTACCTGGAGAGAAGAACATTTCCAATCCAAAAGGACAACATGAATCCAAAATTATTGAATATTTACAAAACAGTATTGAATGAATAAAAAAAAAATATAATAAAAAAAACTAATTCAATCTAAATGGACAAATCAAATATTTCCAATGCAATTTTTTCTGGTAGAAAATTGATATTTCAACGTTAAAAACTAACTTTTTCGTTGAGAATTTAACTATACAGTTTGAAAATCCAACAAACCTCTAGAAGCTTTAATTACCTTTTAGCCAATTCGTCTTTTTTCTTGAGAAAAATTTATTACTTTCAAAATTTGTTTTCTTGGATAGACGATTTGGCCATTTGGATTGGATTCGTTTTTTTTATTATAACTTTTTTTTTAATATTTCATCCTTTTGGATGTAATTTATTATCCTGGATTGAAACTTTCATCTTTTCTGATAGAAAATTTAATTTTAACGTTGAAAATAACCTTTTTTGTTGAGCGTTCAACTTCTCAGGCTAAAAATGCAATCACCCTCTAGAAGCTGTAAGTACCTCCTAGAAAATCCATCTTTTTCATTTAAAAAATGTATTATTTTCAAAATTCGTCTTCTTGGATAGACGATTTGTTTATTTGGATTGGATCGGGTTTTTAATAATTGCCCCTTTTGTTAATCATTCAATACTGTTTCCACGATTTTGGATTTAAGTTGTCCTTTTGTATTGGAAATATTCATCTCTTCTGGTGGAAAATTTAAATTTCAAGATTGAAAATTAATTTCGTCGTTTAGGATTTACCTTTTTAGGTTGAGAATTCAACTACCTTTTAGAAACTTTAACTACCTTCTAGAAAACTCGTCTCTTTTCTTCGAGAAATGTATTATTTCATAAATTCGTCCTAATGGATAGACTTTCAGTTTGATATTCTAGTTTTATACAAACAAACTCGTCTCTCTTGATTAAGAAATCTGTATAATAATCCTAATAGTAATCTATGTTTTCAATAATGATGTTCTTCTTTTCCTCCTTATTATTCATTCATTTCTTACGCAGCTGAAAAGTCTCGCGCATCCGAGTGAAATGCAAGTGTCGCAAAAAGGCAGTTGCAAGTTGACCAGTACTTCCTGACCTCATGGATTTTAATCGTTAATATATGTACAATTTTTTTTACTAGTTTCAAGTAAAAATAATAATGCGAGCGTCTGAAAGAGATGTCGAAATGCTCGCGCTCCTTTATCTATTTCGCGCAGTAAAAATTCCAAAATTCAATAAGGGATTAGTTATCCAGGCCGCATCAGGCCGCTTCGAATCTTACTGTGTTGCACACGGGAAGCTGTCAACAATAAACTGACGTTGGAATTTTTTGCCCTAGCTTGCCCGTTTTCTTCTGGGAATATTATCTTTGAGGCGTGCGGCGCACCGTTTCACGTGCCTGGTGCGGCGCATATCGAGAGGCTCGTCGCATGGGCGATACGGGGAATTGGGAGGGAGCTTTCAAGCTTTTTTTGCACGAAGAAATTTTTTAGAATACTGATCCCTGTCGTCGAATGCTTTAACCAAATCGTTTCCTACTTGTACGAGGTGATCACTTCGACTTTTTTCACTTGTAATTCAAATAAAAATTATTTTTATGATCGTAATGAATTCTTCGAAAATGGAAAATTGGATGCGCAATTATTTTATACAAATTTATCAAATTACCGTGAATCACCGTTAATTACCGAAGATTTCTGGGAATCTATGAAAGTTCTTCAATTGAATTTCAGTTTCTTTACCATGAGTTACCATGAATTACCTTTTAAGCTAGTGAAATTACCAAAAATTCTTATAACTTTCCTGAAATTTAAAAATTTAATTTTAAGTTATTTATCTCCAGTCACCAAAATTACCCGTACAATTAGTGAAAATTACCAGAAAATTTTATAAATTTTCGGAAATTTGTGGATATTATTCAACTTCATTTTAGGTTATTCATCATAATTTACCACGGATTACCTGTAAAATTAGTGTAAATTACCCAAAATTTTCATAAATTTCTGGGAATTCATGCGAATTTTTTTAAATATAATTTGACGTAATTTATGGTAAGCTACCATAAATTACCTGTAAAAATAGTATGAATTACCCAAAATTTCCATAAATTTCCGGGAATTTATGGACATTTTTTGAATATAATCTAAGGTAATTCATGGTAAGTTACCATATTTTCTCGTGAAATTACTATAAATTACCCCAAAAACGTAAATAAAAGTTGATTTTCACTCCGTAATCTATTTTTTTATGCGATTTGGCCGCCGTTTCGTGTCCGCTATTATGATTTCTGAAAACAAATATCATTTTCGAATTCAGCGGCCCCGAAAACGTAAATAAAAGTTAATTTTCATTCCATACCCTACTTTGTTATACAATTTTACCACCATTTTGTGTCCGCCATTCTGAATTTTGAAGAACAAATATCATTTTCGAATTCAGCGACCCCAAAAACTTCCGGATATGTAACTTTAAACACGATTATTACATGTTTAGGGGTTTTGACAGGAAATCTGGGATTTTGAACCACTGTGCGCCGGTGTAAGGTACTGCGCTCGACACCGCTAGATACATTCAATTTTTTCCGACAGTAATAATAATGCAATATTTTGAAATAAATAGTTTTCTTCCGGAAATTTGACGTCGAATACGATAAAAATACTAAGAACCTAATTCATGGGGGTCGAACTAGTTAAAAATCAATTTAAACATTTTAATTGTTTATAACAATTTCAATTTGTTAATAATATTTTTGGGATGTTTTTTTTTATTTAGGCTTGTTTTCTCACCTTTTTATTTAAAAAAATGTCTCCAGCTCAAATAGAGCGGGAGTTATGCATTTAAAAAAAACAGTCTTCACTCAAATTCTCAATTGTTCAAGCCTTCCTATTTCTCGAAAGATTGCAAAATAAAAAAAAATCCTCAAGTACGTATCTTCTCTTTTTCGATTCAAAAATGGGTCGGTCAACTTTCGTCCAAATCTGTACGATTTGTAAAAGAATGTCCCATATGGGTAATTCTCCAGAGACAGACAGAACGAAAGAGACAGGATGAAAAAATATTATGTGCCCAAAAAATGTATTTTTGAAGCTCTTAAAGTTTGAATGAAGAATGACAGTTTGTATTATGAACATATCAATGTAAATGCAATATTTATAATATATACACGCAAATATAAGTGTCCATGGATATATTTTCGTGGTTAAGTCGATACAACTAGGATGGAATACCTTTTTGAGACCATTTTTTGCGTAGAATTGAAAGAAAACCTCTCACTACTTATTTCTCCAAGCTTTGAGCGAAAATAGAGGAATTCTTTCGCAAATTGAAAAAAAAATCTACGAAAACCTTGCCTATCTTTATAGACAAAACTATTTCGCCAGCTTTTCCAGGCGAAATAGCGCCTGCTTCTGAGCGAATTATTTATATCAGAGGTGTTCAACGCGTGAGCAACGGTGTAAATGACTGCCTTTCGTCAATCCTCTCTTTTACCACCTTGGATGCGTTCGTGATGTGGAAAGGGTTCCTCGGCGGCCGAGCTGTGTGAACAGTGCACGCAAGTAGGCGTGGTCAGGCGTAGTTAGACGAAGTCCGGGGTGGACCGAGGAGAGAAGTCTCGATGAAGCGTTCAGAGGAGGGGAAGGAAGGAGAAGCACGCAAACATTGCGTTGGACACCCCTGATTACTATTAACAAAATCGACTATTTATCATTATAATCTAAATGTTGTAAATGCACTAGCGAAATATGAGTAGCATGATGAGCGAGTTGAAACCTGAAAATGTCAAAAACAGCTAAGCATGACTAATTATAACCATCCCAGTTAGGTGGCGCAAAAATCAAAGGCGTAAAATTTAAAGTTTATTAAACTTGCTATAATCACGACGAATAAAACTTTTAATTTGAAGAATGGAAGGACACTGAGTAAAAACGATGTAACATTGACATTGACATTACATTCCTTGGTCTTAATTATTTATAACAGGAAAACTTTAGCACCTATATGAACTATTATGCATTGCAAATAGATGTAGATGTTCAAACTTCATTTCTATAGATAACCACGCTTTATTCACATATTTTTAAGGATTTCGAAACAAGATTATGAAATTCTACTTCGAAAATCTCCAACTTCCACAGATTTCTATTCGATTTGAAAGTTGTCAAAATGTGGATCACTGGGCCTCTCAACTTGTCATTGTCCTATTCTTTAAACTTTGATCTGAAATTATTAAATTCGGAACGTTCTTAAATGAACATTTTTTCAAAACTTAAAATTTTTCATTCCCGAAAATCCAATAAATTTTTCATTGCTCTGATCTCCGAATTGGTTCACATATGATAGCATTTAAAAACTTTTCCCTTTCCATTCATCCTATTGTCCTAATTTGAATCTAAAATTTTTCAATGGTGAATATTTCTATAATGAAAATTATTCCACTTCAAATCTCCAATTCAAAATTTGAAAATAGGACAGTAACCATTCAAGCTGTCATCAATTGGAAATTGAATAGGTTCAAATTAGAATCGGTCAAATATGCAAATTTTCAAATTATATTTTTGTTTCGACACATTAATATATGCATTTGGAAATTTTTTGTGTAGCGTAAATAATTGAAATCATTCAAACAGTATTTTATAGCAGCAATATAAAAATTTAATGAAAATAACATTTTTCGCCTTCGATCTCTGCGCCACCTAACTGGGGTGGTTACAGCTAGGCATGCTTAGCTGTCTTTGAGATTTGGAGGTTATAACTTGCTTCTCATAATTTGCTGGTGCATTTATAACATTTATGTTATAATATTGAATAATTAATTTTTTTCATCATTCATATTTCGCCCACCTTTCCCTTTTGCATATATATCAGAACGGATGAAAATGAATTGCAAAAGGATTTTTTTTCATTCTACTTTAAAACTTTGGGAGCAACTTCTACGTTGTTTTCCACCGACGTAACCTCCATTGACGTAACTTTACTTTCAGCTTGTCAGGGGCAGCCTGAAATTCAACTGTGCCTTTTCGACAAACTTTTGCAGAAAATTTATGAGAAAGGAGTTTTTTTTTATAATTCATTTTGTTTTAATTGTAAAATCACCGAAATAAACAAATGATATAATTTTCATAATGAAAACAGGAAAAATATTCTTCTTATTTGGGAAATGTTTGATTTCCTACAATCCTGGAATTTATTGATCAATTTCGTCAAACCTAAAAAAGTATATCATTATATTTTTTATAAAAATATTTGTCATTTAGAAATTCAAACGTTTCTACTATGTGTCATTATGTTTTCAATAGGGAACAAACAGCAAAATGGCCCTGGGTAAAAAAAATCAGATTCGCCAGCAGATTTCTAAAATTAAATCAAATATATATTGAATATTTTAAATAAACTAAATATCAATAATCAGGTGAAAGTATTGATGAGCGCAAGACCAAAGATCGCAGAAATTTTCGTAAATATTTACTGAGATTTAGGAATTGTTAGAACATAAAATTATATTCAACTTATCACGAATTACGACATTGATGCTTCTCAGAAAATCGATATCCTTGTTCGCAGTAAATTCTTAGACTTGGTAAAAAATTTTGATTTGAAATTCGATAAAGACTGTGGACATAAGACTTTGTACAGGTTTCCCTTGGAGCTAAGAAGGTAATTAGAGAAGTTGGTTGAACATGAGAGTGGGTCTTTTTCCGTCTGTACCATTTATGCTTTTGCCTTTGCTGGAGGGAAGGAACTTCTTTGTTAAGTTTTCACTCGACTTGGTATTTTCCAATCTCGAAAAAGCTTTTTTGGTGAACTCTCAACCTCTCTTCGGAAATAATACCTTGAATGACATATGTGACATAAAAGACATGCAGATATATGCGTGATATTCAAGAAATGCAGGAAAAAGTAACAATTTTATACATATTCTGATTTAGAAAATTAATAGCAGAGGAGGTTATCTGAAATGGAGCACTCCTATAGATCTTTTTTATATTCTCATCATAATAAGTAGGTATTGGTTTTATGTGAAAATCGACTTTCGCGGAATTCATGAAATCCCCACCTTTTGAGACCTCCTGATTCCGAAGAAGTAGTTTTTACGTTGGTGTCTGTCTGTCGTCGTCGTCTTTGTCGCCTGTGTACTCCATAACTTTTGGAAGACTAATCGTAATAGATTGCCCTTTGGCACATATCCTGAGGGAACAAAAAGACAGGTCGTGTTTGTTAACCAGCTATTTTGGATAAAAAATCAAAGAGGGGGAGCATTTTGAAAACTTTGTTGGCCTTTTTTTCCAAAACTCAAAAATTGTAATTAAGATTTCTCGTAGCACGTAAAAATTGAAACAATTCATTCTCATCATTTTTTTCAATAAAAACAAAATTGTCAGAGTTATGGTATTTTCAAAATTCGAAAATAGAAAAAACAACCTGCCCGCTGCGCGGGCACATTCTCATCGCGCTTCGCTCGCAAGTTTGAGCGCGCCTAGTGCGCGCGACTTTCGGATCTCGCGCTTCGCACTCGATGGTAATCTCACCTCACGCAACGCGCTCGGCCTTTGTACCTCCCTACAGTTTTATATAGAGCTTGTGAAACTCAAAAGCGAAATGTCGACTACTTTAATTTGATGAGTGTGAATTCTCTTTTGTTGAAGCTTCTCCGGCTTTAACGAATATATTCTCATCGCGTGTCTCGTGCTACGCACTCGATCAAAGTTCGTCCAAAGCGGTAGAGAAGTTTTGTTGACTAATTTTTTTACATGTTATTTAGTTTTTCTAGAAAATCAGTTTTTCAATTTTTAATTTTATTTTTCACGATTGAAACAAAAACTACGCGTCCAATGGAAAAAATGATCAAAAATTTACAGATATTTTTCGGGTAAATAACTTTCCTCTATCAATCTTGTGTGTTAACCTTAGTCATTTTTCCAAAAATTGTAGTATTTGATTTTTATGGTTACTTCTCCTGATTTTAATTAATTCATTTATGGTTTTTTATAAATGAAGCCGAAACTACTTTTCGTATCAAAAAGTGAAATTTATCAAATTTTTAGATCTTATCCTGGTGCGCAAGTTTAGTTCATATATTTATTTCCGTAGCTTGCATAGTTTGACTAAAAAATGAATCTTTCTATTTTTCATTATTTTTTGTGCGAACATAATTTGAATTTTCTTTTTTTCGACAAACTCGAAAAGTTTTAAAGATCATCCTGGAGGGCTCCCAAAAAGGAGCATTTTTTTCTCTAAACTTTTTCTCATATCTTGCGTGGTTTGGCTGAAAATTCTGATTTTCGTCTATATTTTCGAATTTTGAAAATGCTACAACTTTGACAATTTGGTTTTTATAAAAAAAATCATGAATATAAATGGTTTTACTTTTTACCTACTTCAAGGAGCCGTACTTACGATTCATGAGTCTTGGAAAAAAAATCCGAAAAAATTTTCAAAATGCTGTCCCTCTTCTATTTTTGATCTAAAACAAATGGTTAACAAACTCGATTTGTATTTTTGGTCCCTCAAAATGGGTGCCATAGCACAATCGGATATGATAATTCTTTCGAAAGTTATCGATTTCACAGATTATTTTCCATTATTTTTTGTGATCAAAATTGGAATTTTCGATTTTTTGAAAAAATGCAAATAGTTGTATTTACGATCGTGTAGGGCTCCCCAAAAGAAACATTTTTGCTCCCTGACTTTCTTTCCAATCTTGCGTCATTTGGCTTAAAATTCTCATTTTCTTTTATATTTTTGAATTTTGAAAATGCCACAACTCTTACAATTTGGTTTTTATCAAAAAAAGTCACAAGGATAAATTGTTCCAATTTTGACCTACTATAAGAAACCGTTCTTACAATTTTTGAGTCTTGGAAAAAAAAGTCCAAGAAAATTTCCAAAATGCTTCCCCTGTTTTATTTTAATCCGAAATAGCTGGTTAACGAACTTGACCTGTTTTTTTGGTCCCTCAAAATGTGTGCCAAAGAGCAATCCAATCCGATTAATCTTTCAAAAGTTATGGAGTATACAGACAACAACGACGACGACGACAACGACAACAGACAGACATACACCAACGTAAAAAACTACTTTTTCGTAATCAGGGGGTCTCAAAACATAGAGATTTCATAAATTCCGCAAAAGTCAATTTTCACATAAAACCAATACCTTATCATTATGATGAGAATGTAAAAATGAGAATTTTTAGCTAAATAACGCAAGATTGACAAGAAAGTCGAAGGGGGAAAATGTTTCTTCTTGAAAGTCGTACAAGCTCGTCAATACAACTTTTCGAATTTTCTCAAGATAAAGAAATTCCAGTTTTGTTCGCACAAAAAAAAATGAAAAATAATCTGCTAACTTGATAATATCTGGATGAATAAGCATATTCGATCGTACTTTTGCATACGTTCCCAGGGACAAGAAAGACAGATCAAGTTCGTTAACCAGCTATTTTGGATCAAAAAGGAAAGAGGGGTAGCATTTTGAAATTTTTTTTGAACTTTTCTTCCAAAGACTCAAAAATTGTCAGTACGATTTCTTTTAGCACTTAAAAAATGAAACAATTTATCCTTATCATTTTTTTCGGTATAAACAAAATTGTCAGAGTTGTAGTATTTTCAAAATTCAAAAATATGAAAGAAAATGAGAATTTTGAGCCAAATAACGCAAGATTCAGAAGAAAGTCTAGAGGCAAAAATCTTTTTCTCTTGAAAGCCGTACAAGATCGTGAATAAAACTTTTCGAATTTTCTCAGAAAATCGAAAACTTCAATTTTGAAAGCACAAAAAATAATGGGGCATTCTGAAATTTTTATTAAAAATTTATTTCCAAGACTCAAAAATTGTAAGTACGTTTTCTTGTGGTACTTAAAAAGTGGAGCAATTTATCCGAATTATTTTTTTTTTATTAGAAACAAAATTGTCACAGTTGTGGCATTTTCAAAATTCAAAAATGTAATCGAAAATGAGAATTTTAATCGAAATAAGGCAAGATTGAAGAAAAGTCAAAAGGAAAACAAGTTTCCTTCTTGGGAGCCCTATAATATCGTAAATACAACTTTTCAAATTTTCTCGAAAAATCGAAAATTTCAATTTTGATCGCACAAAAAATAATCCTTGAACTCGATAACTTCCAATAGAATGATCATATTCGATCGTGCTTTGGCACCCAGTTTGAGGGACCAAAAATACAAGTCGAGTTCGTGAACCAGCTATTTTGGATCAAAAAGAAAAGAGGGGGGGCATTTTGAAATTTTTTTTTAACTCTCCTTTCCGAAATTGAAAAATTGTAATTATGTTTTCTTATGGTACGTGAAAAGTGAAACAATGTATCCGAATGATTTTCTTTTGTTAGAAACAAAATTGTCAGAGTTGTGGCATTTTCAAAATTCAAGAATGTGAATAAAAATGAGAATTTTCATCCAAATAAGGCAAGATTGAAAGAAATTCAAAAGGAAAAAGAGGTTTCTTCTTGGGAGCCGTAGAAGATCGAGTGTGCAGCATGAGACACGCGATGAGAATGTATTCGTTTGATACGGAGAAGCTTCAACAAAAGAGAATTCACACTCATCAAATTAAAGTAGTCGACATTTCGCTTTTGAGTTTCACAAGCTCTGCATACAACTGCAGGGAGGTACAAGGGCCGAGCGCGTAGCGCGAGATAAATTCATAACCAAGCGCGGAGCGCGAGGAGAGATTACCATCGAGCGCGAAGCGCGATATCCGAGAGACGCACGCCATAGGCGCGCTCAAACTTGCGAGCGAAGCGAGCTGCGCGCGATGAGAATGTGCCCCCGCAGCGGGCAGATTTATTTTACATAAATGTGTATAAATTTGTATCCAAATTATAAGACCATTCTCCGTCTAAACAGGTCCTTTTTCGTGATTACTAGAGTGCAGGTTTTGAGAAGATTTCATAGTATACACGGGAGCCTATATGAAGGAACACAGTAAAGAAATAGGGGACTGAAATGGATGAGGTTGAGAACAAGTCAAGTGTGACGACAGAGAGTATTTCACGAGGCGAGTAATTCAGTAAAACCTACAAAAAAAATGAAAGCAGAATCCGAGGGTGAATTGCAATGATTGTGTCAAATTGGCATCTTTATTCCTCAGAAAAGTGGGTTCTATGGAAAGTGGTATTGAACAATGTAAATAAGTAAAAAAAATGAAATTATTTCCAGAAAAGATTAGAATACGCTGGGTTGCGTAGCAAGGAGCCTTCCATAAAACATATATACATACGGTTGAAAGGGTTGGAGGAGGGAAGGGGGATCACCCAGCTATACAAAAAAAGAAAGTTTCCTGACCTAGAGGTGAGACCATGTTAATTATATATGTTTCTTGGGTCACTGAAATCAAATCCGATGTTGATTTTACCCAATCGCCTGAAGTTTTCGACATAACCTTAAAAAGTCTTCAAAGACAACCTTAAATGAAAAACAATTCTGGCCTTGATGCCGGACCATGTATTTTATAGATTCATTGGGTCGCTGAAATCGATTCCGAAGTTCGCTTCACCCCATCACTTTAGGTTATCGACACATCCTGAAAAAAATATAAATTAACAATAAAACATTACCTCCCTTTTTTGGATGAATGTGGCGACTTTTTCAGGTTATCTCAAGAACTTGACGTGGTGGAGTAAAATGAACTTTGGATTCTGTTTCAGCGACCCAAAAATTATATAATTCGGCCCGGCACTCAGGCCAGCATTACTTTTTATTTGAGGTTGTCTCTGAGGACTTTTTTAGGTTATATCGAAAACCTGACGTGATGGGATAAATCAGTCTCAGATACCCAAAAAACATATCATCAACATGGTCTCATCCCTAGGTAGAAGTAGACAATAAATTGTGTACTTTTTCTTTTATTCTGATATATTTCTTTTACTCAAGAATTCTAAAATTTGGTTACATATTCAACTATTATTCTGATTTTTTTCGTTGTAAATTCGTTCTTCCTTTTCGAGAAAATTTACCATCTAAATTGAAACTCTATTGTGTAATATTCTTGATCTTCAGACGAAAATAAATGATTCACGGAAAATTCTCAATGCACAGATATGTCAAATAAGTGAATGTGATTATAAAAATTGTTTATAAAAATGACAAATATTGTTTCACGGAACTCTAATGTGTAATATTCTTGTTCCTCAGATGGAAATAAATGATTCCACAGGATAGAAAATTTTTCGAAGCATAAGTATGCCAAATCTGTCAATTTGTTTATCAAAATTTTAAAACTATAAAGTCTAATTGTTATTTGGTGCTTGGTTTATAACAACAAAATGCAGAATATTCATCTACAAGTTACATTCTTATTCATAAAAAGTACCTCTACTAATTCTACACCTTTGTGAAGAAATATCGATGAATGGGGCTAAGTAAATATCGCAAATATAACCCATTGCGAATTTGAAGTTGAATAACAAGTTATTCAATAACAAATTCAATAAACGTGCACCTCTACGTTAAAGTACGATTCTTCATGAGTATTTAAAAAAAAAGCTCTGATCCGTTGAAAGTTGAGGAGTCAGCGGATTTTTGTCCCAGAAAAGTGCTTTTATTCCCACTGTGCCCCGTCCCGTAAAAAAGTGTAACTAAATCTTTTGAAAAGTTACAAGTGAAGACTACTCCAAAATCGGGTTGAAGATTACATTTAGTTTAACCTGTCTTGTGATCCTAAATTTATAATAACAGAAGCAAGGTGTGCGTACCATGGAAGACAGTTAGCCTCTTTCTTTTTATGATCTTTGACTTGTACAACCACTATTGACACAGAAATTCTCCCGATGGCCAATTTGTATGAAGATTGGTAACATTGAGTTGTTCCTGATGATTGAAGGACACTTGTGAACTTAAAGGCCTCCATCCTAGGGAAGGTGTGTCTTGTTCTGACCTTCTTGCACAATGGGTGAGTCTACCATAAACGGATATGATTTGAAGGGATCAGCGGGGGCGCGGTCGAGATTCTGCAAAAGTATATAAGATCGACCATCGACGATCTTAAGCACACTCAGCAACCGACAAGCAACAAGATGAAGACCCTTGTAAGTAAAAGTTTAATGAAAGTGCACCCCTCCATCCTAGAGAAAATTCCACCCCCGTCACTATTCCGCCCCTTATCAGTTGTAGAAAATCGCTCTACCGATAAAAGTGACATAAAGTATTCAGAAAAGTGTTCCGTGAAAGTAACATCGGTATATTTAAACTTTATTTGGTGTTGAAAATGATTGTGCTTGAGTAAATACTGGATTTGATAGGCTGAGAGTATTATACAAAATTATATAGTTTCCCGAAGTGACCTCGGATTTTTAAAGTGGTCATCCAGTGTTTTTGGTTTCGTGATATGAGCATTACTATATCAAAAAGAATATTCGACCAACTTATCCTTTTATTTCCTTGAAAAGTGTTGTAATTTGGATAATCGAATCAGTTCATTCAATTACCCTGATGTGTAAATCATATTATGGGTGAGGATAAAAATCATACGTATGTGGCTCAAAGAGGGTTTTCCGAAAATATGGGCTTCACAAATTATTTCTTTTATGAAAAAATCACCTTAAGACTACCAAGCAACAATATTTTTTTCCAATTCAGGTTGTTTTTCGACAGCGTACACACTTACGTTGAATTGTTTTGATTAAAATCGGGTATAATAAAAAACCAAATTCTCTCATTCGTTTTAACTATGGAATACAAGAGTGAAAGGAACGCTGGAGCACCTGAAAGTCAAGATAAGTTTTATTGAAAAAATTCTGCCCGCTGCGCGGGCTCATTCTCATCGCGCGCTTCGCTCGCAAGTTTGAGCGCGTCTAGGGCCCGCGTCTTTCGGGTCTCGCGCTTAGCACTCGATAATAAACGTACCTCGCACTCCGCGCTCGATTTGGAATTTACCTCGCGCTACGCGCTCGATCTTTGTACTTTCCTACAATTTATGTAGAGCTTTTGAAACTGGAAAGTAGAATGTCGGCTGCTGCCTTCGATGATTGTGAATTCTCTTTTGTTAAAGTTTCTCCGGCTTCAACGAATACATTCTCATTGTGCGTCTCGTGCTGCGCACTCGATGACAATCTGTCCGAAACGCGAACTTTTCAATATTAGCTCTAACTCAAATGCATATATTATTAATTTATATACCTTATACCTTGTTTTGTTCAAAAAGAATTTTTTTAGTCTATTTCTAATATCAATATAATTAAAATTAAAATAAAAAACACGTACCCCATTGAAAAAGAATAGTTTTTTTCCGAACTTTACACTGTATCTCGTTGAGTTTTGCTAGAAACTTGACTTTTATTTGAAATGTTTTTTTATATTGCTGGTGATTGACTCATTGTATAAATAACCTATAATAATTCGATCACAATGATAAAACGTGACCGAATTAAGCTTACCCCGAAAGGGATTTGGCCTAATGGTATAATATTATTAATACCAAAACTATGCATCTCATGAGAGAAAAAACTAAACGAAATTTGTAAATGTTCTTTCTAAGATCAATTCTGTTCCTAAACTGGAATTTTTTATTTTTAGACTGATCTTGCAGAAAAAAAAATTACATGCCCTATCGAAAAATGGTTGAGGATAAACTTGTTTTTCATTCAATGCTTTTGCTATTGTTCATTTCAATAATTAGGCAGATTTGAAAGTGAATTGAACAAATCAATCTCCTTCAGATTCCAGTTTACCAATGCAACCTCATATTTTTTATTCATGACGTAATAAAAAATGTGAAATTTCGGAGGATGCTAATACTTTCTTAATCATAAATGATGAGAATGTAATACAATTTTTTATTTTCCATTATGCGCTGTACGATAAAAGTTTGAATTTTCCATATTTCTTAGACGTTCGAAATTTCATAATGATAATCTCATACGTCACTCAAAAAGCAACGTTTTTTTCCTCTTTTTTTCATATGATGCGTTATCTTGCGTGAAATATACATTTTCTTTTGTATATTTGAATTTTGGAAATGCTATTACTCTGACACTTTTACCTTTATCGAAAAAAGTTACATAT